>PVJD01010006.1:0-57362 GCA_004026545.1 Mormoops blainvillei
AAGTCCTGAAGAATTAACTACCAAATAGGGGTGGACTGCACATACGTGTGTCTAGTATGAAAAGAACTGGCTGCCCAGCCCTGGCAGAATGATTGATTGGTGGTGGCTTTTGTTTTGGAGACATTTTTTCCCATTTTGAGTAGAAGTAGATTATGATGAAACCCAATGAGATGGAACAATGTGCTTTCCATTCATGTGTAGACCAGTGAAGCCAATTTCAATTACCACCATTAATTACTTTAATCAATTAAATCATTAATTTCTTGAGTCATTGGCAATAAAAAGTGTAACAATGTGTATTTGCCAAAATGATTTGCAATCTCAGTGAAAACAGTAATTCAGCTATTAAATACAAAGAAACTCTATTAATTTATATTGCTTTTACTTACTAAAACAGTTAATTACAAAGTAGAATAATTAGTCAGAAATCAATGCAAATCAAATATGAGTAGCAGCAAGAAAGATGCCCCAGGAAGGGAATGACAGTCATTACCAAAAGGGCAATTGTTGATATTAATGTTTAGTGGTCTAGTTTGTGGTCAGAGAAGGGCTTTCCTCTGTTTATTGTATACAAATACTAGAACGAATAGCTAATAATAATAATTGGAAAGCATTGTATAAGTGCAAATTTCTATTGTACTACTGAAAAGTAACAATAACCACTTGTATTTAAAAGCAAAACTGTAAACCAAGAGGAAGGTATTGGTAGTATTAAAGAAGTCAAAATGATCATTTAAATTACTTTTGACCACTCAGACATTATTACTCTAAGCCCGCCTGCATCACAGGAGGAAGTTACTGCATGGCATGTGATGGTGACCATAGGATCCTAGAGAAAGGCATAAAGTCTGCTAACCCAACCACAGGAAGCTGTGACCAGCTCCAGACAAAACATGGAAACAAATTCTTGGGTAGAACCACAGGTAGATAGGAACTGGGGGGGAACTCAAGCATTTAAAGAGAGAAACCATACTCCTGGGTTAAGTTGTCTATGACTCTGCCAGGACAGGTGTGTCACGGACTGAAAGGTGATGAACAGTTTCCTAACTGGTCAAGAACAATGGATACTTTAAAAAATGTTTAAAAATACACATTTTATAAGATAAAAAATTTTAAGTTTAATATTTTGTAAATCCTAAGATGTCATAAGCCCATAAATAGAAAGATGGTTTTAATTAACTGACACATGTATCATAAATATTTTTAATCTACATAATGTGTCTTTCGATATCCCTATGAAATAAGAAATCTATCCTCAACCTATAGATGAGGAAATTGAGCACCACATAGAAGGAGGTCATTATTCAAGGCAGCCTAACTCCTGAGAGGCAGAGCTAAGATGTAACCCTTCTAGCAGAGCTCCTAAACCCAGTTTGGCCACTGTGCTCTATTAAAAAAGTATAAAGAGCTTTAAAAATAATTGAAAAAGACAAACGACTCAAAGACAAATGGACAAAGATCATTGGGGATCCCAAATTCTGAGAAGAACAAATTGAAATGGTTCATAAAAATATGAAAAGATCAAATTCACCAGCACCAGGGTAATGCAAATTAACTTAAAAATAAACTCTCACTTTCCACACATCTCAATGTCAAAAACTAAGGGGGGGGGGGAACTGCTGCTAAGGGAGGCTCAGAGAGTGTGAGAAGGGCCCCTTCTAGTGGGAAATGAGTGTGATCCCCTTTGGCAATGGCTATCATATTACCAAGACAGTATCTGTCTCCCCAGTTATCTCCCTCTTGGGAACCTATTTCACAGACAGGATCATGGGAGTTTTGTAGGTACATATGGACAAAGATACTATTTTCGGGTGACAAAACTGATAACCACTAACTTGCCCATCAGTGGGGGAACTGCTGGTGGTTGAATACCGGGATGCATCCACCTCAGGGGTTAGCATGCCCTTATTGAAAAGAATGCATTAGCTACATTGGATGAATTGAAACATCTCTCCAAAGTATCATTGAGGTACCAGGGTGTGCTTCAAAGAAGCATGTAGAGCATCTTTTATATCTGTATAACAAATAAGTGTATGATTTTTATGTGTTTGTGTGACTAAGGATGCCTAGTGTGTTGCAACCTGCTTCCTCAGGTGGGAGAGGCTGCCATGCTACTTGTGCATGTGGGAGAATAGGGAAGAAAGAGAGAGAGAGGTACAAGGAAAAAGAAAAAGATTGCACTTTAGAGTAACAGTATGATCCAACTTGTGTAATTATAGCCTGTGTATCCTTGAATAAATTTTTATATCAAGAGATCATGTTAGACATATATCTACCCCCTTCTTTGTGCACTGACTGACTGAAAGGGATGCCCATATTGAGTGAACAAAACAAGGTATAGGTGGATGAATGTGCATAATATGATCATATTTTGGGAACAAGAAACACCCTTTCCCGTATATGTGTACATCCGCTTTTAAAAAGGCTGTGGGGTGTGTGCATTGGAGGATGAGGCATATGGGCAGGTGGAAAAGAAGAAAGCCAGCTTTTCATTTTCATTTCATACCAACTTATTCCATCTGGTATAACCAGGCATACTCATTTTGTAATTTCAAAATAGTAAAGACACAGTTGAAAAAGAAAAAAAGTCAAGACCTGCACCTCAAAGTAATAACCATAAAATGTCCCTCATGACTCATCTAGCTTCTTGTCCTTATTCAAAGGTCATTTGGTGGTCTTGAATAAACCTGGATGGACTCCCCAGGGCTTCCCTGGCCTTACCTCATTGTTTCTTACACTCAGACGTATGTCTTATGAGGTGATGTGTTCACAGAAGAAATAATGCCTAATTAATAAGGTACCATTCCCTCCCCTCTTTGCCTTCTGGAATAATAAAGGCACCAAGCACAGTTACTTTCTGCTGTCTGTATTGCCCAACAGGGCTCAAAGAAATTCTCTGGTGATCCTGTATTCCGTGTCTGGAGGGCCGAAGGGCCAGTTGACTGGTTACATGTTCATATACTTGGACTATTTTCTTTAAGAAAAAAAGTCAGATGTTTATAATTAGATTTTCTTTTCACTTGGCATGAAAAGTTAATACACAATAAGATTCACTTGGTATGTCTCTTACTATACAGAAGACATTGACTACAAGTGATTGTGCATACACACCCACGTGCACACACACATATGCACACACATGCACGAACACACACATTTTTCTTATCTTTGATGTCAATTCTGATTCCAGGCACACTAGTCTATTTCTAGGAAGCTATTGGATGTTGACGTAAAGACATTCAGCTGACCTAGCCTGGTCCTCTCCCAGGAGTGACCAGATGACCCGGGCCAACTGTAACATTTGCCCCCATCATTATGTTTTTCCTTGAAAATGAATCAGTCCCGCCCAGCACTGCCTCTTCTGTGTTGTTAACAGGCGGTGGAGGAGGCAGCCACGGTGTCTGCCATGTAAATCAAGTACAGATGGAAGGCACTGAAGTTCAGAATTACCACGGGGCCGCACAAAGGGGCCGTGTACACAGTGCCCAGTGTTTTACATTGTGTGTATGGGGCTGCCTATGCAAATGTCCTTGGGGGTTTTCCACTCTAAAGGCCAATGGGACCTCTGCTCCTGAGATAAAGGAAGAAGCTAGCTGCCTTCAACTCTCCTTCTGTTCTCCATTGGGGAGCCCTGTGATTTGCATTTTAGATGTAAATTCATGTAAATAAGCACTATTTTCATATGAAACCTTATCACTGAGAATGATCTGGAGTCCTTCTTTAATGCCAGTGTGCATTTGATTCTCAGATAACTTCTGGGCATATGGATTAAACCTGCAGTAAGGGTGGTGCAGTCACCAGTGGGCATGTAGGACAATTGACCCTTATTTTGCTACAAAGACAGGAAAATATCATTATAACACCTTTTGTAGCATCTGGGGCAAAGCCAGGTTGAATGCCAATCCAGCTACTTGGCTGGAGTGTGGGCTATCCAGTGCTTCCTTTTGTTGGGTCAGTGACACCCTATTCCAGCCTTTTGTCCAGAGGAAACAACCCACCCTTGGGCAGTTTATTGCCAATTGATGACTTTGGTTGCAGTAAAGCAAGAGAAGGTACAAAAATCAATTTGAATAAACCACTGTTCACAGGCAGACCTTACTACCTGTCTGTGTTCTGAAGAATGATAGGTTTATCATTCTGATGACTACATCTGTATAAATAGAAAAGCCCTGAGCAGAAGGCTTCATGAAGAAAAAAATTTCAATACACAAGTCTTTGGAAAAATAGATATTGCTAGGATGTCCCAGGCTGTGGCTCTTACTGTTAAGAAAACAGAGGTGGAAAAGGTTTCACGAAGGCTGAAGGGTACAGAATATCTGAAGACATCTATTTCCTGTCGTTGAATTGATTTAAACATGAGAAATAAAGTCACTGAGACTGGGATCTGAATATAGACTTAGCCTAAAGAGGCTCCTTGTGCCCTTCTGTAAGGAATGTGTGATGAAAGCATCCTGAGCAAAATGCAGGGGAAGAGGTAATGGTCCCAGTGGGGAGGCTGCAGGGAAAGGTTGTGTGGTCTGCACTGCCTCATGGGTGGATTGAACTAGGAGGCACCTAAGACGCTGGGGGGTAAGGACTTTTAGAGTGGATGACACACTACCTTGATAGTACTGGGAGAAGGAATTCAAATGACTCTGAAAAGAATCAAGAATTTTTTTCATTTTTTATTCTTTATAATGACTTTAAATCTATCATCACATTTAAACCACTTTTAAAATATGAATGGATGGTTCTTGCTGATTTTTTCACTTTCCTTCTGTTTTAGGGAATTTGGGGGCAGTAACTTCTGAGTATCTATAGGGACTCAGACATCATCTCTCAGGCCAAGTCAGAAGAGTAGTAGGGGGTGGACAGAGATTAATTAGCACAAAGAACCAGCTCATTATTGGTGAAGGGGGGTCTGCTGGGAAGCTAAGGAGGCAGTAACCCCCTTAAAGGAAAGAGACAAGGGGAATTAATGATGAATCGGTATTAAAATGCAGGCAGAAAGGCTTCAGCTAAATCATTATACTCATTCCCATAATGAGAGACGAATAAATAGACGTGTCCCATCGGAGAGTCCACACACTGAGCTCAAGGGATAATGTAGGGAGGGGGTCCTGCAGAGGGCAGCGACTGTGTTTTATGGCTTCAAAAGCTGTGAATTTGAGGAAAAGATGGAATTGGATGATTTAGTCAAGTGATGTAATAATCTTTTTGCAGGATAAAAGGAGCCGTTATGCTGAGGGTGGCGACCAGCTGTCCATTCTCTGCAGTGAGGCTGGAACAAAAGGGAGTAAACTGACAGGGCAGCAGGAGGGATGGCGTGTGGAATGGGGAGGCCAGGGGGAAACTGCACGGTGGGGGTTGACTGTTCCGGCTACAGAAGTTTTGAGGCCTGGAGCTCGGTCTTAGAGTGGACCTGCAAAATATGCCCAGAGGAGATCTTAGGAAACACACTAACAAGGGCGGGAACCACCCTCCAGGAAGGCCTCCTAGAGTGACTAGTTGTGCTGGGCAGGAGCGTAGGGTGCCCCCTGGAGGTCAAGAGCTGCATTGATCTCAGTGTGCAAGGTCTCAGGGATGGTTGTCCCCAAACCCCTAGAGCTGACACAACTGTATGTGGAGCTCCCGGAATCACAGCACAGATCTCCCCACTTCCCATGCCGGATGAAACCTGCCAACAATGACGACATTTTCACCTGTATGTCTACTTCCTTCTTGCTTATAGGACAAGCTCGTATTCAATTCGCCCTCCCTGTTTCTATCAACCAAACCTCCTAGGATACACACTTCTAAGCAATCTGTAATAATGTTCGCAACCCATAGTAAAGCAAGTATCTTAATTACAGTGACTAAAAGGAGCCATAAATTCATTCTGAGAGTCCCTTTTGAAGTAACAAGTGCGAGGTTCTCTGATTCTAGAGGTGATGGTTACTGATTATATTAGGAATAATCTCTCTCTAATCTTCCGATAACAGAGGTTGTACATTCAGCTACAAAGTCTCTGCCTGAAAGAGGATTCCTCCTGGGCTCTTGATGGCTATCACTTTCTGACGGCACTTTTTTTTTTTGTCTTTATGTTTCTTGTTTTAGAGCAATATAATGGATGATGAAACCTCACTTATGGAACATTTGCTGAGAATAGGCAGAGAGCAAATACAGCCACCTCTTGTTTTTTCCCCTAATCCTCACATAAATCGGAGTCCATCTTTGCTTGGAGGCGTTTTATAGACATTTGTCCCTAATATCTGCAGACCCGCTCGGTGATTAATCTTCTAGGCCATTATGAGGCATGATCATGCTTGCTTAACGGAGGAGATGGGAACAGTCAGTAGGCTAATCACTGAGCCTTGTGCTATAAGATGATAGAAACCACACCCAACCCAGCCAAATGCTTCCTTTGCTTGAGATTACTATCTTTGTTTTCATGAAAAGCTGTGGGTCTAGGATGATGTCGGGCCCGGGGAGAGAAGGCTGCATGCCATAACCAATTGGTCCAAGAGCCGAGATGAGCAGGTCATGGCCCACTTCCCCCTCTGCATTTTAGAGATGTTGTGAGTACCTGCAAGTTCATCCAGGAAAAACACTCGGGTCAATTTTTTAAAAATTAAGATATAGTTCACATATTGTAAAATTCACCACTTAAAAAGCATTATTTCAGTATTTTTTTAGTATATTCACAATCATATCTGCTACTTAATTCCAGAGCATTTCACCACTCCAGGAAGAAACCCCAGACTCCCTTGCAAGGCAGTCTCTACTCCTTCCTCCCAGCCCCTGGCGACCGCTAATCTGCTTCCTGTCTGTAGATTTACCTTTCTGGGCATTTCGCCTGAGTCTAAACATACAATGTCTAACCTTTTGTGTCTGGTATCTTTTATTTAGCATAATGATTTTGAACTTTGATGCTTCACTTCTTTTTATGCTGAATAATATTCCATTGCATGGCTCTATGACATTGTGTTTATTCCTTCCTTAGTTCATGGGCATTCGGAGTGCCTCCACACTTGCCCCTGTTTGCTATGAATACCATTGCTTTGAGCTTATGTGGACAGGTTTTTGTGTGAACACGTAACTTTAATTCTCTTAGGTATACATCCAGGAGTGGGGTTTCTTGGTCATAGGGTAATTTTACAATTAACTTCAGAGAACTGCCAAATGCCTTCCACAGTTGGTGCCCCATACACTCATAGCAGTAATCAGGAGGGCTACCTCCTGTTTACTCTTTTCCATGCCTTATAGTCAAACTTCTCATACGTGGGATTTTTTTTTGTCTTGTTAAAGAAACTCTTATCTACTCTTAAATCATAAAGAGGTTCTTCTATGTAACTGCCTATGTGTTACATCGTTTTCCTTGTACATTTATGACATCAATTCACCAGAAAATAAGTTTTTGATATATGGTGTGTGAGGTAGCACTCTAATTCCATATTTGTTTTTCCATATAGATACCTATCTCAATAGCATTAATCCAAAGGACATCTCTGTTGGTCTTAAGTGTCACCCTGGGCTCATGTTAAATACATTTTCTGGCATAATTGGGTTTAAGTGCATCATCTTACTTTGTGATTTGGATTTTTCCCTCCTGTTATATTTATTTTTCTCTTTTTTTGATTTGCTTTATGTTAACTGAATCTTTAAAATCAATTTTTCCTTTTTACTGACTTTAAAAGTCATGTACCTTGTTTCTGTTTTTTTAATACTTACCTTAGAAATGATACCATGCTTTGTTAACTTGCCACTTCTAAACTAATTGATTACTTTTTTCTTTCCTTTTTTCTTTTTTTATTAAGTTTATTAGGGTGACATTGGTTTTTAATAAATTTATTAGGGTAACATAGGTTATATAGGCTTTGAGTGTACATTTCTATAATACATGATCTGTATATTGCATTGTGTGCCCTCCGCTCAAAGTCAGATGATAGCCATATAGTCGTAGCCATATATTTTACCCCCTTTACCCTTTATGGCCCTATCACTCCCTTCCCTCTGGTAACCACTGTGCTGTTGTTTGTGTCTGTGTGTTTTATGTTTGATTGTTTGTTCATTTGTGGCTTTCAGTTTCGTATCACACATATGGGTGAAAGCATATGGTTCTTAACTTTTTCTGACTTATGTTGCTTAGTATGATATTCTCACAGTCCATCCATGTTGTTGCAAATAGCATTTATTCACAAAATTATGTGCATTCCTATGTTCATTACAACATTATTGATGATGGAAACAGCCAAAGTGTCCTTCAATAGATGATCGAATAAAGAAGATGTGGTGCATATGTACAAAGATACTATTCAGCCATAAGAAAAGATAAAATGCTAGTTAATTACTTTTATCTTCTTTTCAAACAGTGGAAGGAACTTACAACACTTGAACTCTTTTATCCTCCCCTACTTTATTTACTACTATTTATCTTTTTAAAATTTTATTTTGTAGTACTTTTCAAGAGGCATTATGTTTTATAATTTTATAATAATTTATAATTTATAATTTTTAAATGTAAATTTTATTTAAATTTATGCATATATTTTCACTCCATTTGCCCTTTTCTTTTTTCATTTCAAACATTTTATCTGGGATAATTTTATTTCTATCTGACCTGTGTGTCTAAGAATTTCTGTTAGTCTGCTGTTGCTAGGGCTCTCACTTTTTATTGTGCAAAGAGTTTATTTACCTTTATTCATGAAAGATATGTTCAGGTATAGACTTACTTCTCCACTACTCATTGAAGATGTCAGTTCCATTTGTCTGGCTTATACAGCTGTTAGCAGGAAGTCAATTGTTATTGTCATTCCTTTGATGAGGACTCTGTCTCTTTTTACACACACACACACACACACACACACTGTGTGTGTGTGTATATATTTATGTGTATATACATATATGTAATTTTTTCTAGCCTCTTTTAGGAATTCATGTTTCTTTGGGTTATTGAAATTTCATTATGATCTGTCTTAGTGTGGGTTTCTTTTTATTTTTCCTGCTTGAACTTGGTTACATTTTTGAACCTAAATAAGGTAAATGACAAAACAGCTTATGAGACTAGGGAGAGTTATGGGATATTATATCACAAAAAAGGAACAACTGAACTCAGAAGGTGTGGGAGGGAGAGGTTGAAAATGGGAACATGCTGTCGGGGCCAGGTGCTTGGAAAACAAGCAATGGTGTGTGTGTGTGTGTGTGCCCCAAATTCAGAGTTGACAATGTCACACCGAATGGAAGTCAGAGACTGCATAAAATGTGAATAAATTACCTTTCTTCCACAAACTTACTGAATTCCTAGGGCAAAGTTTTATAAAGGGACAACTCTGCAGTGTGAGATTTCCAATATTAATTCTTAAAGTCCGTAGCCATGGTGAGCCCTCTGAAGAGTGAGCCTGACCTCTGAGGTCACAAATGTAATCTGAATTTTTCCTGAAATGAAAAAGAAGCCTAACTTTTCAGGGACCTTAAAACTCTACGATTGTGAAATACCCTTGAGTCACTATTTTTCTAAGAACATAAGAAATTAGGGCTTAATGACCTGATTTATTACTCATGCTTAAAGGCATCCTGGTGAGTGAAGTATATTGTCCATCGATTCCCAGGATATATTCGTGGCGGCGAAAGCACACCCACGGGGTACAACTTTAATACATCAGTCCACACAGACTCCTTTGTTGAATCCAATCCATGTCTGACTTTCCAGAATGTCAGCATCCTGACCTGTGTTCCATTTGTCTGCCCTCTGCCAATGGACTATCTTCATATTTTATACAGCAGGAATGAGAGAATCACAGGGTTTTCACAGTCTGTCAAATTTCTCCCTGTCGTCTATGCTTATTTCTTTCTTCTCTTATATTTTCCAGCCCGCAAAGACAATGAAACACCGAAACCATTAGCTGTCACATAGATAATTGCTCTCCAACCTTGTTTTCCGCCTATAAAGGGAGCTTTGTGAATCTCTCATCCCATAGACCCCAAGGCTGGCTCAGTTAGCCAGGCTTGGAGCATCCATTCTTCCCTTCTTCTTTACAGTTCCTTGGGTTGACCTCATTCTCCTGAAACTGCAGTTGCTGTTAGAGAAAATGTCAGTCCCAGGCTCCAGATATTGGCTAGCAAGGGGGTCTGTATAGATCCAAACCAACTAGAAACAACATTATAAGGCTTTGTTTATTTGTTTTTTTAAAGATTTTAGACAGAGGTGAAGGGAGGGAGAAAGAGAGGGAGAGAAACATCAATGCTTGGTTGCCTCTTGTGCACCCTCTACTGGGGACCTGGCCCATGACCCAGGCATGTACTCCGACTGGGAATTGAACTGTTGACCCTTTGGTTTGCAGGCTGGTGCTCAACCCACTGAGCCACTCCAACCAGGGCTTATAAGGTTCTCTTGCTACAATATTAGCTCCCCACAGAGGCTTACATTTGACACAAATTTATCTATGTATGTATGTCTGTGTAGATGTACATGTGTATATGTGTTTGCATGTATGTTTGTGTGCATGTATATACATGTGTATGTATATACATGTGTATTTTCGTCTGTTTTGCAGTCAGGCCGCTGATCTGCATGGAATTAGCTTCACATTCCCAAAACACTAGGCAGAATTAAGTGCTCAGTTTCTAGCCCTGGAAAATGATGAACGTGAGGTTCTGTCTGGAGCTCACAGAAGGCTTGAAGGATTTAGTACAATAAGGAGGAAAGAGCCCTGGACCACCCTTGGTCCTGGTTTTTCTATTGGCTGGTTGAGTGATCCTGGACACAGTTGTTTAACCACATGTAAATTGGGGATAATGAGTTGCTGTGAGAACTTAAAGAGATAATGTATGTCCAGGACTTGCTTAGCACATGGTGCAATAGACTGAATGCCTTTGTCTCCCCAATATTCCTATGTTGAATGCTCAGTTCCATGTGATGGTGTTAGGAGGTGGGGCCTTCGGGAGATGCTTAGGTGGTGAAGTGAAGCCCTCATTAATGGGATTAGTGCCCTTATAAGAGGGATCCAGGAAGCTAGCTCCCTCTCTCCAGCCACGTGAGGACACAATGAGAAGAAGGCCATCTCTAATCCAGAAGAGAGTTCTTATTGGAACCCAACCATGCTGGGACCCTGATCTTAGACTTCTAGCCTCTAGAATTATGAGAAATACATGCCTATTGTTTGTAAACTACCCACTCTATAATCATGTGTTATAACAAACTTCTAGAGCTGCTGGGAAATAAATTTTTGTTGTGTTAAGCTACCCAGTTTGTGGTCCTTTTTTCGTCAGTCCTAGGAACATGCTTATCTTATAGAATGCTTTTGAGCAATAAATAATAACTGTAGACTGCCATGTTTGGTGCTTAATGTGTAAGCTCTCAGTAAAATGAGCTGTTCTTTTTTTCATTAATTTTACCATCATAGATCATTCTCATGGGCTGTGTTTGGCTCGCTCTGGGTCTTTGATTCAACTACCGACCAGCCTTGTGGCAGGAGCACACTTTGAGCGGTTTTAGTGGGCCACTCCTTAGCCATCAGTGAGCAGAGGAACCTCTTCAAAAGGCACTCCCAGCTCCTGACATGCCATGGGACAGCTCAGGCCACTGCAACAGTGACACTCAGTTCACCTTCTTCTTCTGCATAGTCCTATGTCCCTCCCTCATGCCCCACCCCAGGTGCAGTCTCCCCAAAAACCACTGCACATATACCTCATCTTAGAGTTTGTTTCCCTGATGAATTGAATACCTTAAAGTAAATAGAAAGCCTGTGTTAAATTTAAAAAAGTAAAATTAGCACAAATACAAGGTCAGTGGGGGCACAACGGATTCTACAGAAATTCTTGTGATTTTACATAATTGTAGATCATCTAGTGGCTTGATACTGTTTGTTCGGCAATATGAACTGGGTATTTTTGTCTGCTTGGCCCTGACCTCAGAAGCATTATAATTTTTATTTAAGAAACACGGCAGATTCTCTGGCTGTGGTTCTTGACTGATTTAACTTTTATACTGTCACACATCACTTAGTGAAAAGGATATGCTCCAAGAAATGTGTCGTTAGGCAATTTTGTCACTGCAAATATCATAGAGCGCACATACACAAACCTAGATGTTATAGTTCGGCTGTGTGGTACAGCCTATTCCTCCTAGCCTACAAATCTTTATAGCATGTTACTGTACAGAATACTGGAGGCACTGAAATGCAAATAGAGTATTTGTGTATCAAAACATAGAAAAGGTACAGTAAAAATACAGTATAAAAGATTTAAAAAATGGTATACCTGTATAGGGCACTCACCATGAACGGGGCTTGCAGGAATGGATCTTGTTCTGGGTAAGTCAGACAGTAAGTGGTGAGTGAATGTGAAGGCTTAGGGCATTGCTACACATGACTGCAGACTTTATAAACATTGTACATAGTATTTGCTATCATTATCAAGTATACAACTATACACAGTTGTATGTGCTATCCTTTTATACATGTCAGCACAGTAGGTTTGTTGACGCTAGCTTCACCACAAACACGCTATGACATTTTGACAGTTACACACTAGGTAATAGGAATTTCTCAGCTCCATTGTAACCCAATGGGGCCATTGCCATCATACGTGTGGTCAGTTGCTGACTGGGATGTTGTTATGTGGTACATGGTTGTATTCCCAGTTGCACGCCTGTCTAGGGATGGCCTCTGCCAGAACATATATTTACTCCCCTAAGACTTCTCAGCCAAGAATGTTCTGTGACACAGTTGGGTTAAATATTGTTTGCTAAAAATAAGGATTTTATTCTATACGGACAGGTAATTCTCCTATCTCTCATAGAAGGTGATGGATACTGTGTGGTGGCAAATAATTAAAATTCCTATGGTTTTATTCTTTTATTTGTTTTATTTTAAAGATGGATTTTAAGTAAGATGGATGCATATCTGTGATTTGAAAAAAGATTTCATTCTTACTAGAATGACTGCTGTCTCACACACACCTCTGTGCTCACTTACATGGTGATTCCCAGGCTCCATACTGTTACCGAATGTGGGCCTGTTTGGGGGTGCTCAGATACTGTTATTGGAACAATGCATCACTTTCCCCGGGGTTCCTCTGTTCTAAGTTCTTTGCCCGCTGCCTTTAGAAATTATGGTTGTCAATGCCAGAGTTAGGCGAAAAGGAAAGGAACTATTTATTTAAAAGTTATACAGGTTTTGAATAACGGCTACATGTTCCCATTAAATCTCAAAATCCCTTTAAAACACCCACCAACACACACAGTCCTGCCCTTCCCCCCGTTTGCCCAGGCAGGCCAGTCAGGGGTACCATCCTTCCGGAGAAAAAGAACAGAAGTCCAGAGCTCGGCTAAGCAGGCCTCTCCCGGTTCCGAGCACCATCAGCTGTGTCACCGCGATCTCCAGTTCTTAATCCTAAACCATGTGGCAGTTTCTCATGTCCCACCAGCAAGAATCCTCTCTCCCCTTTCCTTCCCGCAACGTCTTCACCTTGTTCCCCCACGACCTGGAGCGAACTATCTCCCAGCTCTCTGCACAGGTGCTGTAACTCGGGGAACTGCCTCCCAGTTACCTCCTGGGTGTAAGTTATATAAACCTTCCTGGTTAGCCTTGTTGATATGCAAAATAACTGTCTTTGTATCTGAGATATGAAGCTATCGTGCTGTTATTGACATGCAAAATGACTCTCAATGGTCCGGCTCCAGTCTCCCTTCCCCCATGGTGGTCTGCCTTGTGGGGGTGGGTGGGAGAATATCCTATATTTTTCTTGGACACCCCACATTCTGGACACTATTATAAATCCTTCTTTGTGGGAGCCCTGGCTGGACCCTGTTACAATAACAATAGGACCAAGTCAATACAGTAGTTGCTACCTTTCCAGAAGAAATGCACGGTGCTGGATATTTATCATGCAGCTGGGCTAATAAACAAAATCCACAAAGACATTCTTATTATTTAAGACTGAGTAAAGGAAGAAAGGCTCGAATGTTGTTGCTTTTTGCTTATTTTTTCCTTGTTTCTTTCAGACTGGGAAGTTAGAAATCAGCAAGGTAAGAGAGCAGTGAGGACAGTTGCCTCTGAATGTTTTCATGGACTGGTTGTGTTTTATTAAACACTAATCGTGAAAATACATTACTATAAAATATGAATTAACACCTTGAAATGATTTTGTATTTTATTAATCAGAGTAGTATCTATATAGTTAAAAATATATGTGTGTGTTAAAGAAAGTGTGTGTATCTGTATATGTGTGTGTGTTTATTCAGTTTAAAAAAAAAGCATAGTTGGTGTAGAAATGCCTGCGCACTCCCAGGTTCTGAGGTCCAAGACCGGCAAAGAAGGAGGGAAGGGAATCCTTGCCCTGGGGACACATGGTCTGATCTCCTGTCTCCACCCATGGGTTTGGCAGGGGAGTTTGGGGAATTCTACCTTTCAGTTGTTGCTTTTTCTTCATAACAGAGAGCTGTGTTTAGAAGATTTGTTCATTTTTGTGTAACCTCATGTGTAACTCTCCTAAGTTTTAGGTGTGTGGTATTTTGCTGGAACTATGGTCCAATGCAAGGTACTGTTTCTACCTGCAGTGTGAGTGAACTGTTGACTTCCCTTGCCTCTGCCCAAGAATAACTAATGAGCACACCAGCAGGAATCGGAGTTCCTGTGAACATTCAATTAACCAAGGAAGCTTCTGTCCATGTGGCAATAATGACCATTGCCAGGTGCCCAGGAGGGCCCTCAGCCCACAATTCCCAGGCTTGGGGGGTAATCACTGATAAGACCATTAATCATCCTTCAGCTTGGGTTCATTTTTCACCTCTTCCAGAAAGACACGGTCTAGTGTCTTTTTCCCTGATTACTCTCTGCCTCGTGTACCCATGTGACTATCAAGAGTGCATCTTATTTGATCTAGAATTGTGATGAGATTCCCTGGTTGTAGAAGAGGGTCAAGTATCTCTGCTTCCCTTGATTTGTGGCTTGTGGCAGCAGCTCCTTTATTGGAACCAGTAACGGTGGCAGGAAGAGGGTAATAAAATATTTTCAACCCAAGGTTTTAATCTAGGGCTGTCTGGATTTCATGTTCAGGATAAGACATTCTTATTAGGTTTATACCAACACCAAAGAAGTCTTATGATGAAGTCTTTCTTAGAGCTTATCTCTTTAAACTTTGATTAAATCTGCATGAAGTGTAATTTATGAATTTTTCCAATTATATACTGTCTTTTAAACAAACTAAAATTTTTACTAAAATTATTTATACCGAGATGCATTTTATTCCATGAAATTTTTATATTGAAAGTTTGATCCATCAATAACTTAATGCACCTATGATGTTTACCTAATTATCCTTTGTCATTGAGAATTATTGTTCTTGGCCATTATTTTTATCAAGTTCAATTTCAAATACCTAATTTTTATAAAGAAGTTTTGCTATTTTTGTGAGCCATTTCCTAATGAATTACAAGGAATATCGTCTTTAGCCTTTTAAATTTTTTCATGCATAGTAATAATAGCAATAATGATAGCAATATAATTATAAATTGGATGAAATAAATTTTGTGGATTTTTTCCAAAACAAAATAAATTATTAGCAATTCCTCACAGATATTATTGTCTAACTACAATGCTGTACACCTGAAACTAATACAAAATAATATTGAATACCAACTGTAACTGAAAAATAAAATTTAAAAAAATAAGGAGAGGAGTATGATCATATGGAAACAAAAATAAAACCAAGAGGAGAGAGTGCAGGGAGCTTACAGTTGGTAAGTATAAGGAGATCTGGGAAGAAGGGCACCCCAAGAAAACCCATGGGAGATCTGTGCCCCTACCCCACACCTTTCCCTATGCATCTCTGCCATTTGGCTGTTCCTGAGTTATATTCTTTTATATGAAAATGGTGATCTAGTAAGAAAAGGAAGAATTTCTTTATTGACCAGGTGTATGTGATTTTGTTTTTGATCCAAAATTTCATAGTCTTTTAGTCATATCTAGAAAATAAAATAAAATGCACAATACCACTTATAATATCGTAGAAAGACATAACTTATGGATAAGTTTAACAAAATATTTGTAAAAAAACATACAAAAAACTCCCAAAAAAAATCTTACTGAAAGAAGTTAAAGATGACCAAAATAAAAGGAGATATAAACTATCTTCATGGAATAAAAAATTAAACATTGTTAGGATGTTTTTTCCTCCAAACTGATTTATAAAGTTTATGTAATACCAATAAAAATTTCAGCAAGATGAGTACATAAAATATATACCTATTTTATTTTAACTGGAATTACATAAAATTCTTAGATTATTTTTGGGAGAGTTGACATCATATTATATATCTTCTAATCCATAAAGCAGGTATAGCCCACTATTTATTCAAGTTTTCATTAATTTTTTAAATAATTTTCTGTGTAGACATCATAAGTAAATAATACCTTTTAAATTTTTTTATTTTCTAATCATCGGTTGCTGGCATGGTATCCAACAAACTTACTAAATTTGCTTACTAATTAAAACAATATGTGTAGATCCTTTTAGATATTTTTATTTAAAAAAGAATGTCATCGTTGACATCTTTGAATAATGAAATAACAGTTTATATTTCTGCCTTTTAACTTTATTTTTTGTTTCTTCATTTAGGTAGAATTGCAATAACATATTTACTAGACATAGCTGGTAGATATCAATGTCTTATTTGTGATCTAAAGGGTGAATCTTCAATATTTTACCATAAGAAATGGATGCTTACTATAGGCTTGTTGTAGGTAAACCTTATCAAGGTAAGAAAATGTTCATCTATTTTCAGAACGCTAATAGTTTTATCATGAACATATATTGAGTTTTAACAAATACTTTTCTGCAACTACTGAGGTGATAATATGTTTTTTCTCCATTATTCTGTTAAGTTTGTGAAGTTCATGAAACACATTTTCTTAGGTTAAATTAACCCAGCATTTCTGGAATAAACCAAACTTTGTTGTGGTGCATTAAGCTATTAATACATCACCAGCATTTACTTGTCGATATTTTATTTAGGGTTTTCACAATTATGTTCAAGAAGAATTGACCTGTAATTTGACTTTTTACCATGTTCTTGTCAGGGTTTGATATCAAAGTTATAGCAGGCTTCCTAAAAAACGTAGGTTTGTTCTTTCTTTATTTTTTTTCTCAAAAGATTTGTATAAGATTGTTGGCATTTTCTTTTTGTATGTTTGAAAGGATTAACTCCTAAAGTTATGTAACTCTAGACGTCTCTGGTAGATAAGTAACTATTAAAATTTTTCAACTTTTGTGTTTTGACAATATATTTTCTCATAATTTTTCTGCTATCTAAATTTTTACTTATTATGTTTTATTTTATTGATTTTAGACAGAAAGAGAAGAAAGAAGACAGAGGGAGAAGGAGCGAGAGAGAGGGAAACAGAGAGGGAAGCAGAAGGAGAGGAAGAGGAGGGAGAGACTAACTATATAACCAGGACTATGTTCTATCTAAAGTTTTGATTTTGAAACACATTTCAAATTTATAAATTTGTTAAAATGTCTTTATCATTTTAGTGTAGAATCTGCATGGCCATCAGTACTAATACTTTCCTTTATCCTTTCTGATACTGATATTTGTATAATCTCTTTACTTAATATTTTTCCCAGAAATTTGATTTATTATTTTGCTGAGAAAAAGACCAACATTTGCTTTTGTGATTCTATTATATTGATTTATGTTTTTATCTTTATAATTTTCTTCTTATTTTTTTGAGGGTTTAATTTGTTGTTTATTTTCTAACATCTTGAGATCAGTAATTAAATCACTGATTTTCAACTGATTTTATTTTCCAAAATATATATTTAAGCCCATGAATTTCCTTCTAAGTACAGCTTTTTATACATCTGTCAAGTTTTGATACATTGTATGTTTCTAATGTATCAACATTCATATATATATTTATAATGTATAATGTTAATATAATTTCCTTAAAAATATTTTTAATTTTCATTTTGCTTTCTTCCTTGGCTTGTAGATTATACCAAAGTGTATTGCTCAAATTGCAGACATTAGAAATTTTCTGGTAATATTTTTGTTGTGATAGTCCAGTTTTATTCCAAAGTCATCAGCAAATATGTTCTGGACGTCTCTCTTGAAATTTATTGGAAATTGCCCTATGATTTAATATACAGCCAATTTTAGTAAATGTTCCAGGTAAGCTTGAAAACTAGCATGTTTATTTTATTTGTGTTGTGTGTGCATGTGTATGTTTATGTTTTAAGTGCTTGAGAAACAAATGCAAAGGCCACCTTCAGGAAGTACAACAACCATGTACTATAACACAGGAACTGTTTATTGCTTGAGAGATACAGACAATGTGATACAATCGACTAGACTGAAGACAGCAGAACAGAACCACGTTTGGAGAGAGACTTTCTTAATGACAAAGGTGACCATGAAATACAGTGTGGAAAGAATAGGCTGCTCAATAAATGGTAGAGAAATGAAACCTAACCCCGAAGTCACACTTTATAGAAATAAAGTTACATGTAGATCAAAGACCTAAATGTGAAATGGAAATAATAAATCTTCAGAAAATAATGCAAAATATCTTCATTTTCTTGAGGGCAGGTAAAGTTTCTTAAACAGGATTCGGCAAGCACTAACCATTACATAAAAGATCAATAAATTATACTACGTTAAGATTAAGAAATTTTGTTCACCAAAGACAACGAGAGGGTAGGAAAAAAAACCACAGAGAGAAAGGACATATTTGTAAGACTTGTATCCAGAATATATGAAGGAGTCTCGTAAATTAATAAGCCAAAGTCTTAAACAGTCACTTTGTAAGGGTTGGGGGAGGGGTGATATCTAAATGACCATTAACTGACAAGAAGGTCATTAGGGAAATGAAACATAAAGCCACCATCCTTGAAATGGCTAAAATTAAGAGCAAATTAATAAGACAGTACCTGGTTGACAAGTGTGTGGAGAACTACAGCATTCCTCAGACACAGAGGGTGGGAGAAGAAATCGTTACAAGAATTTGAACGTTGGTTCTTTGGCAGCATCTTTGAAACATAGGTTAGAGGCATCTACCTACACATGCCCATGACCCCAAAACATTTGAACTATAGAGATAAATCCACCCAGCAGAAAGGAGAATATATGTGCATAAAAGGCATATAAAGGAATGTTCCTAACAGCATTATTAGTACTAGCTAAAGGCTGGAAACAACTAAGTCCATCAACAGTGGATTGGATAAACTGGGGTATTTTTACATGACTTTACATGATTTGACATAGTGATATAGATAAAGAAGGCACTGCGCCAGGCACAAACATACATTGGATGACAAAAATCAGGACCAAAAACAATAAACAAAACATGTAAAGCCTAGAATCTATGGGCTGGGGGAGAGAAACAGTTATACATAAGGAGAGTAAGTCATGGCAGGGAGACTTGGGTAGCTTTTAGGGTGCTGGCTGTGTTGAATATCTTAACTTGGGTGGCGGTCACTTGGGCAAGGTCACTGTGTAAAAAGACATCCAGCTGTACACCTGTGATCTCCTCACTTTTCAGCATGTACTTTGTACTCAATAAAATTTTTATAAACAAACAAAAAACAACTTAAAAATATAAGCAAACAGAACGTGTCAGGGGCATTCACTTGCTGAAAGGCCTCCAGGAGGTATCAGCCCCTGTCCCCTTTACAGACCCCTGCCTACCGCACTTCAGCCTGCCCCAGCTCAAACGCGTAAGTTGCTCCCTAAATCTAGAATTCTCTTCCCTCCTACTGTTTGCCTTTTCGATGCTTACTCAATTTAAACCTCAGCATAAATGCAATACCCCCCAAGAAGAATTTAATAATGTCTTTCTGCTCTTCCTCTTTTAGGGTCCAATATTTTCCTTTCTTAATTGTACTAAATATGTCTTTAATTTTTTTATGATGTTTTCACAGCTTGGGGGCCTTTTGGGCTGGGGAGAGACTGCCCTGGCAGGGTTAGCTAATTCTTAGAAATAGCAAAAGACTCCCCGGTGAGCATACTTTTAATATGCAAACGATCCAATCCAGAGTCCAGACTCCTATCTTCTCAATTTGGATTTTATGCCCCAGGAGGCAATATTTTACTGCTTAATCAACTCAGGGTCAGGGAGCACACAACTAGGGACAGCCCTGTACCCTGGAACCCCTGAAATAATTCAAATGAACAGTCCTAAGCGTGCCTACCCTGCCTCACCTGGCTCTTTTTGAGAAAACTGAAATAAAGGTTTTGACCCTGCTGGGTCTGCCCCCCTTCCCCCACCCCACCAGTGACTCTGGAGCTCCCATCTGTGGCCCTGTGGGGCCCGGCATACCTCCTGTTTCGAAGGATCTGTGAGAATAAAAACTTCTTTTGAGACAGTCATTTTCTTCATGCATCTTACTACACTTGATTAAAACAAATCCTGGGAACATTTTAAGATAAGAGTGTCAAAGAAAATGGATTAAATGAGTCAAATAGGGCTTAAAGGTTTTATTCAGCTGCTGCAGGAGAGACGCATGAAGACTGGGTGTCTTTCTGATGTGGGAGCTGGGAACACGGAGAGGTGAGGAGTAAGTGTCCTTACAGTTTGGTCCAGGTAGAGATTTTCATCTTAACTGTACTTGGCTGGTTGGATATAATTCTGGCTTTCCTTCTCTTGTTTGGGATCATTAGTGCTGATCCCATTTTGATAATGGTCTCAGAAGGGGATCTTTGAGAATGGCTCTTGCAAGACTGGTGATTTGTTAGTTCAAGTTCAGGACAGGGCAAGGAGTGGAAAAAAGGCAAAGGAAGTGAGAGAGAAAACGAGGCAAGGAAGGACACAAGACAGGAAATCTGCCTTCATTTTTGCTTGGGTCATTTAATAGCACTTTTATGAATTATAAATATTCAAATATACACATGAATATATATACATATATAATACATAATATACATGCACATATGTAATATATACATATCATCTATCATAAATGTAACATATATAGAATATGAATATATGTAGTATATATAGTTGTTATGCATATACAGATATATTACATTTAGACATGTACATGGGGAGGGAAAGAGACTGAGTTTGCTCGTTGTACTCAAATGCAAAATAGTCCAATTCTTTACTTTTATATTTTACATTTGTATATACTCCCATGTTATAAACATCCAGATACACACACACGAACGTTTCTCAGACACACCTATTTTGGATTTAACTTCCAGATCTCAGCAACTGTAAATACCTGGGCCAGTGTGCAGGGCAGTCCGGAGAGCTGCCGTGCCAGCTGAAAACCCCAGGATTGCTTTCTTCATTCCAGCGCTATCAGGTTGGACTGGATGCTGGCTGCTCCACATAAGTTTATCTAATCATGTTAAAAATGGACTCCTATTTCCTTCCATCTCTTGGGACATTTCACCCACTTCCTATCTCCCAGGTGGCTGAGTTCGTACTTCCTTTTGTTGTGCTAACCTACATTTCACAGCATTAACAAAAGTACCTCGTGGTTCCCACAGGGCTGTCATCTTCTTCTTATACAAAAACATGTTAGAAGATTCTCTTAGCTCTAAAATGCATTTGTTTATTAAATTTCATTTTAACTCTCTGAATAGAAGAGTGCCTGTGCAATTATTATTCATTTTTCTCTGATTCTGTCATTAAATTGACTGTGTGTTTGTAAATAATAGTGGCTTTCAATCAAGGAATTTTATCCTATCCCCAAAATTGCTCCTGTAAAGAGGAACAGCTGACGAAGAAAGGGGGGCATTTTCTCCAACAGGCATGAGGTGGGGAGAGTGGTGGCCTTTGCTTCAAGACCCTCATCCGCTGGGCGGCTGTCGGATTCTGAGTCGTTGCTCATTGTAATGGGCCGGCAGGGTATCAAAGTCCTGGGGGCTCAGTTGTTGCATGACTTGTCTTTTTTGTGAATGTCATTGTCATGTGTTTGCCTCACTGAAGGAATCTGTATTAAAGGAGTGTTATTGGAAAGAGCCTGACTAGATATATAGACTGGACATTAAATCATACCCTTTTTACTTACCACCCATGTGACCTTAGGGCAAATTGCGTGTCCTCTCCGAGTCTCCGGGGTGAAAGCAAAGATCCTGGCACCTGGTACTTTATAGATGCCTAGTGCAGGCTTGTTTCTCCTGGTGAGGGCACATAGGAAGCCCTGTTATTGGTATTAGCCACAGTGGAGTTTACTCCAAAAGCTTCAGTGAGCTGAAAGTTAGATGATAAGGAGACCTGTCATCTGGAGGGGTGCCAGGAAGACACCAGTCAGGGAGACTTCCAGTTTTTAGAGCTGACACAAGGTGACTGAGCCAATGATTCAGAAGGAAACCCCTCAGGGAGAAACAATTTATTCTTCTCCCATGGAAAGGAAGAGTGAGAGGTGAAAGATAGTAATGGGAGGCGGCAGTGATGAATGAGGGGATTCAGAATCCTAAAGTTAAGGCCACATATTGGGTGGAAGAAAAACAGCACTCTGCTTATATTTATCCATCACCCTGCATTGGTCCTGCATGATGTTACTGTAATGAGACCCAGAGAACTAAGAGTGACTTACAGGTAATTATGGGCAGGGGCTCACTAATTTCATCTTTAATTTGAGGAAGGATCAGCAGTTACTGCCTTGATACTTTTGACGGGAGTTTGCTCTGTGCATTGAAGGAGGTCAGCATTTCAGGGGTGGGGTGGGGGGAGCAGGCTGCCTGTCAGCACCCAGCAGCTCCAGGGCACTGAGGAGCATAACCCAGCTCAGGCAGGACAGGAAATCCATGGTGCTTGGGCACAGGCCAGGCCCTACTCTGCAAAAGCCAGCGGTTGGGTGTGAGTCACATGGGCATGTCAGAGCGGCCATCTGGAGTCTCTTCTGGGAAGCTGCTGGCCTCATGTGATCATAGACATCACTCAGTCTCTTGCCTGCAGTGACTTTGCCATTTGAATGTAACTACCAGGCACAGAGGCCTCTGTTTATGAGGCAGACTTGAAGTGCAACCCAGAGCTCTGCTGACACAAAACACGTAATTCACACACATTTTTCTTATTTGGTGGCAAGTGACATTTTGGCGCTTGCCTTTCCGGTAAATGTACATGCACACAGTGCAATGAAAATTACTTTTCCTTGTTAGTTAAGGGCAGGACTGTGTGGGTGGAGTGGAATGGGTCTCTTGGTGTTCAGGAGGCTGGTCCCAGATCCCTGTGATCTGCTACATGACCCTGAGTGGGTTACTTGCTGTCTGTCAGTCTCGACTTATTACCCTCTAAAATGGATGTGATAATAATCCCCAAACCATAGCATGACAAGTGTGTCTAAGAGTTTGGTATAGTGTTAGGTCTATACGAATAATATTCATTGATATGTGTGTAAGAGTATGTGTGTGAGTGTGCATGTGAGTGTTAATATTTATTATTGGTATGTATTGGTATGTGCCCGCATGTGTATACTGTGTGAATGTTTAAGAATATGCGTGTGAGTATGTGACTGTAAATACATATGGTTATATATACATAATATAAGTGTGAGTGTAAATATGTGAGTTTGTGTGTGTGACTTTGTGTGAGTTGTATGTGATATTGTGAGTGTATGTGAGTATGTGTGTCCACTACTTGTATGTAGTGTTGTTTTCATGGTTAACTATGTGTCCACACTTGTTCCTATAGTGTGGAAAACCCACCTAATGGATGCATTCTCCAAATTTTAAAAGAATCTGAGTTTTGTTCAGGAAGTGAAATAAATGTTAGATTTAATGAGGGAAGGAAACACATATAGCCCAGGAAACAAGTTAAAATTGATGATGACATATAACTGACCTCAAAGTGCCCTTGGCCTTCAACACCTCAGGAGCCTTCTCACTGACCACACCCAGCTTCCGGCCTTGCTTGTTCCAGTTTCTCGGAGTTTTTCTGCAAAGAGACACACCCACCACCTAGCCCCCTCCTCCAGTCCGTGAATGGTCCCAACCTCCTGGGGCAGGCTGTATACTGTAGCCCATCTACTGTCTGCTCCACACCCTGGGCTACCTTCACGTTACCTCCAAATTCTTCTCAAGTCTCCGACTCTTCTTTTATAACCCCGAGTTATTCTCTAGGTCCCTGATTTAATCAGTCCAAGGATCCAGATGGATGGAAGTTATAGTTCTTTCTTCACCATAGTGGATTAAATTTTTAAGTAGAGCTTATCAGGATGGAGCATGTCCTAGAACTTTCCCCAGGATGTGGTATCTCAATAGCTTAGTCAACCCACTGCAACTGTCCTGCAGTGTCTGCTGGAGGTGGGTCAGAGGACCACGTCACTGAGCACAACCAAGGAGGCATTTAGCTCTGCCTTGCTGGAAGCTGGGAAGCAGGGTCACAGAACTAAGCGGCAGGTAGGCAGGGAGGTGGGCTCCCAGGGAAAGAGAGAAAGGTGAGGGCAGTTCACACTCCTCTCCTCAGGCCTGGGGAAGGGCAGGGCCTGGGGCTTGCGACTAGTGCCCTGCTCACACAGGAGGAAATGGATATTTTAAAAAATATTATATTGTTATTTTATTGCAGTTGTTTTTCCCCCTTCACCCCGCTCCGTCCAGCTCATACCCTGCTCCCACAGTCCATCCCCACACCACTGTCCATGTCCATGGGTCATTCATACATGTTCTCTTCCCCTTCTTTCCACCCCTGTCGGCCTCCCCACTCCCCTCTGGTCACTGACAGTCTGTTTTCTTGCTTCCATGCCTCTGGTTCCATTTTGCTCATTTGTTTGTTTTGTTCATTAGGTTTATCTTACAATAAATGGTGTTGGAAGAACTGCACTGGTACATGCAAAAAAAAAAAAAAAAGACACTAGACCACCAACTCACACCAAACACCAGAATAAACTCAAAATAGATAGAAGTCCTAAACATAAATTGTGGTACCATAAAAACCCTAGAGGAAAACATTGGGAGTACAATTTCAGATATACCATGCAGCGCTATTTTTGCATATATATCTCCTATGGCAAGGGAAATAAAGGAAAAAATAAACAAATGGGAATATAGCAAATTAAGAAGCTTTTGCACTGCTTAAAAAAATCATCATTATAATGAAAAGGGAACCCACTATATGGGAAAATGCATTTGCTTTTGATACCTTGGACAAGGGTTTGATCTCCAAAATAGATAAAGAACTCATACGACTCAACACCAGGAGGACAAACAATCCAATTAAAAAATGGGCAAAGCACCTGAACAGGAAATGAGTATTCTTAAAGAACTGGGTTAAAAATGCAGATAATCTCCAAGGGGAGAAGTTTTGTTTGGTCCATTCTTGAAGCAATCTATAGGTAATATTTATTTCAAAGTAGGAGCATCTCCAATTAGCAGGAAAACATCGATGGATTACTTTATCTAAAATATGTTAAAATAAGATCTGTACATAAAGCAAGACTTATGAACAGACTTTGGCTTTAGTTTACAAGAGAGTGTCTGTTTTTTATTTGGTTTTGCTTAATGGCAAAGTTTTAGTGTTAAATATTCCTTGATAATCTCAGAGGATTTGTATAATGAGGAAGCTCTGTGTTTGAGTATGGTTAAGGTCTGAATCTAGAGTCACTTTGTCTTACACTTTGGCCTCTTTTTATAAAAAATGATGTGAATTTCTCCCCAGAGCCTAGAGTATTTAATTAATTAAGATGGTTGTAAACTAAATAATGGAGGGCTAACTATTTCCTGAAAAGAATAAAAACTCAACCAGATCGATGTAGGATGTAGTCAGGAGAGCTGTTGGGCACCCCCTTAAGAATTCAGAGATCTTTCTTCAAATTAAAACAAACTAACAAACAAACAAACAAACCAAAAAAAAAAATCACTCTAAGTCGTATTTTACGTTACTGAACTGTCCATCTCAACAAAAACATGCCCAAGTTTGAGTATCCTCACAGTAACATGATGCTGATCCTTTATTTTACTTTTCTAAGCACTCTATAAATAGTGTAAACAATAATATAAACATTATGTAATTTATAAATGCTGTGTGCATTGGTTTCCCAAAATTCAGCTTACTGCTTTTGGGTTATTAAAACCCAGACATTGTGCTAAGGCAAATTTGATGAACTAAATTTCAGAAGAAACAAACTATCCCATGACAGCCAACAGCAGCCTAGATACAAGTCCCATCTTGTTACAGAAAACAGAGCTTTTTTTTTTCATGTGGTTCAGCACCAGTCTAATACTCCACAGAAGCACAGCATTACATCAGATTCAGCATGCAGGGAAATTCCATCTTTTATATTTGAAATGAGCAAGTGTCTTTAAGGGCCTTGGAAGAAACCACATACAGTGTACACAGTGTCCCGTGACGCTCTATTTCCAATGCACTCAGGGTTCATCTTGAATGATTCTAGAGCTAAGACTCTGCTCTCCTCCAGGTCAGACACTTGGCACATCAAAGGTGTCTCGAAACCTACCTAAGCAAAAGGCCTCCTGGAAGGCTTGCAAGGAAAAACAATCTGTTCTGAATTTCAAGAGTGGGAACACACCTCCATAAATTAATTTTATCTTTTCATTTCAGGGTATGTGTAGGGTGCTAATGTGCAAAGAAACTCATTTTACATCTTAATGAGTCTGTGAAGAGGCCGGATTCCCTGTGTCTCCGAGTGTCAGTGTTAATGTACTCGATTCTCTTGCAAATTAGGCAGTCATTCAGATAAAAACAAAACAAACAAAAAAAAAAACTTTATCCTTGCTTGTTAAATTTGGGACATTGAAAAGCAACAACCTCACGATAATATGTTTAACTTATTTCATTTCCAAAATGGTATATCATCACCATTGTCCTTGCCACTCCTGGCAGATCTGGACAGAGCCTGAGTAAGTCGACCAGTTCTCTCATTTCCTTTAGGTAACAGCAATCTGTTTCACTGCTTTCTAGTCCTGGCCAGGACTCCACTCAGCAGACCCCCTCTTGGCATCAGTGGCCTTGAGTCCCTTGGGAAGGCTGTTCACACAGAGTCCACAGTGGATTGCTGTGTGCTTGAGCTCAAAATGTAGCTCAACCACCTCCTCCAGATGATTTCCCAGACCCACCTGTTTGGCCAGTTATCCTGTGGGGATCCCTCTGGTGCCTGAGCTTGTCTATAGTAAGGTGCCTTCCCTCTGTGATGTCACTGTTGGAGTCCTCTCTGCTGTGCTTCCTAGACCTGGAGTTTCGAACAGAACAGTCTGTGCTTTATGTTTCTGCAAGTCCTTCCCTGACCCTGGCTGAGCCCACTGGGCAATCAGCCAGTGCAGGAATGTGATAGAGGAGTGGATCAGGAAGAGGTTTGGGAAAAGGGAGAAAACATGCCTTTCTATTTACGTGCCATCAAAGGCAGGTTGGATGCCTTGCAGAGAAATGCAAATGGGAGCCAGGAAGAGTGTTACCGTCCTTGGGTAGCCTGTGTTTCGTTGCCTGCCTGAGACTGGATCAGACTCCCCGTGTGTGTCCCCTCTACTCGTCCCTCCCTTCACCTTTCTCTTTCATTTCCTGTGTTGAGGGAGGTTAACCAGGCGCACGAGGGAGAGGTTTAGTAAGACAAGCCCAATGTGGTGGAAGGCCTGTGAGCTCACACATGTGTAGGCAGGCCCCGGAAGACCCGTGGGCAGAGGCAGTACTGTGGGAATGGATCACATCCAGGTAGAGTCCACCCCAGTTGTCAGTCCTAAAGGGCCAGCAAAGCTGCAGAACTTAGCAGCAAAGCCTCTGGATCAGAGAGACCTGGCCAGAATGAAGATTTGGAAGAAAGGAAATCACAGGCTTCCAGATAAACTGAATGCTGCGTCTATGGTCCCAACCTTGGAGAAGAACTTAATTTATTAGGAAATATTTACTTGCACCTTCCATGCTCACTTATCTAGATGTTCGGGAAATGTTATCGAATGAATCAGACAAAGGTACCTGTTTCTGGAGTCTTATAATCCAGCAAAGGAACATAAACAATGAAAATAGATGCAATAAATGAAAAATTAACTTGTATTTTAGAAGATGGTTAGTCCCATGGAAAAAGACGAAGTACAACAGAATAAAAGTGGGGCTGATACTGGGAACGTAGGCACTCAATGAAGACTCATTGATGAATGAACGAATGAATCAATCAAGGCACACAGGCTCTTCAAAGTTACTTGACATTAATTCACTATTTTTACATCTTCCCCTTACCTGCCTCTGCCCTTTGTGTCTCCAATGCTCAGCACAAAACGGATTCAGTAAATGCCAGATGAATGGATTGACTTTTGCTGTAGGCCAGGAATGAAGGTTCTTTCATATTCTATAGTGGATCATGAAGTCCAGGCTCACTCTGGAATTCTGAGAGTCCCATAGGGTCCATCCTGATCAATTCAGGAGCTCTCTTGTCCCCAGCAGCTTGATGATAAAACTCATTGCCCAACCAGTATGGAGTATTTTCACTCACTCTTTTAGTAATTGGTTCCTTCTGTGAGTATTTATCTCCTGTTGGATTTCAGCCTAGCATAGGCTCTAGTCTGCATTTATTTTGTCCTCAAAAAAGGAGAAGGAAAGGGCTTTTCCAGTTGTCTCCAGTGACCATAGAGTACAGATGGAGGATGTAGAGATCAATCCTTTTGATCCCACCCAGGGGACATTCCTATAACAGGACTAATAAGAGGAGATCATAGATGCCCTTTCAAGACTGAGGTCTAGATAAGTGGGTGATGACTATTGGGAACTTGGCATCCCACCAGGGCTCCAGAACTGCCCAAGCCTGGTCGACACTTGGCAGTTAGCTGCTGCTGTAGGAGGCAAGAGGCTTGGTGGTGCACAGCTTATGTTTTCAAATTTGGGATGTAGAGCTGTGGCTCAGACAGGCCCCTTGGCTTGCCTGAAGCCCCCAGCCACACTGTGAAAAAACCTGGCTTGGAACCCACCATGCTGAGGTGGACAAGACAGCCAGAAAGGTCCCACTGGAGATTGGAGGGCAGGGAGAGGGAACGGGTCTAGGGTTCTGGAGAAAGAAGATATGACCAGGACAGGCAAGTTGTCAGAGACTTAGGATCCAGCACATAAGATATAGATGGGAGGTTGCTGTGGGGTTGCGGGCAGGCCCCATTGAGCTGACAATCCCTTGCTGAGCCTTTGTCTGGGGTCCAGCTGTCCAGCAGGCAGCCAAACACTGGTGCTGGCCATTCCCTGACGTCCCCAGGGGTTCTACAAGGAAGCCCAAGGAACAGCATCTTCACTGGAATACCATTTTCATTAGTGAGAAAGGGCTGCCCCTGACATCTCCTTGTTGTCACTAATCTTAATACCAATTTAAAATCTAAATTTAGCTTCCTGGAGTTAGGCACTGCTCCATAAACTTACTTCTAATGGTGTAGCAACTGAAGTGTGGCAAAACTTCTTCTATTCCTTCTTTTAAACAGTTCTGCCACATGTGAAATGGTACACAAAACACACATGCATTTATGTATGTATATATGTGTCTGTATCACATACATGCATGGATTATAGAATGTGTGCATTCTGCCTTATTATTAAAAAAAAACACGCACCTTAATCCTGTGCTTAATCCTGTGATAGGCTATACAGTTAAAACTCTCCAGGCCCAGAGAAAACTGTCCTAACACCAGTATGTATCCTCAGGGAACTTTCCCTATATGTACAATTTCTGTAATTGAAATTTCTCTCAATGAAAACTAAAATACCCACAGGGAGCATCCGATAAATGGCAGACCACAGTATGCTATAAGGACACTGGCTAAGTCAGTGATGTGTGTGCAGCCGGACTCTATGTGGGCACATGGTTATTACAAAGAGGCGGTTATGTTGGAAATCTAACACATGCAGTCAGTGACAGCCTGGGACTGGGAGCCACAGAGCAGGCAGGCATGTAGAGGGCCCTTCCGCGCCAGCCTTGAGGGAGGAGTTAGAATTTATTGTGGAAGTACTTTATAGCTACAGAGCTCCGTGACCTGAACTGGGCCTTCCCAGCCAATCACCTTGGAGTGCCAGTTGGGGAGATGTGAACTAGGAGTCAGGGGAGTTGCCTGAGGTCTCAAACTGGGTCAGAGGCAGAAGCAGAGTGGACCCCCTTCTTCCCATGCCTGGTGTCATGGACACCTTTTAGTCTCAGGGCAGAAACCTTGGAAAGGTGGTGGTACAGAGGTGACAGGAGGGAATAGTTTAAATCTATCATATTCCTGCAAGGTGGACAAAGTTTGGGGACATTCTGGTAGGTATAGCTCTCTATGCTTAATGCAGATGCTCTGTTTCAGAGAATTCCTGGAACACAAGGGGCATGTGCTTACTCCCCAGTTGGGAATGGGCCCTGGTTCAGGGAAGATTTGATTTGACTTAATGAAGTGAGAGAAAAACATAAAAGGTATCTTCCTCCTGAAGCAACAGTGCACTCCTGCTACCACACGGAAAGAATGCAACAGCAACGGGGAAGAATGTCTGACAGTGGCTACCATTCAACCTTGAAATTGCTTACAACCAAAGGGCATGAACTGTAGAGATAAAGCTGTCTTGAAACAGGCAGGGCCCCATGGATGCCTGCCGATTTAAGCTCTTTTCAATTTTTAATTCTTTTCTTTTCTTTTAGCTGTATTTTATTCCTAGCTAAGTGATTTGGATGGGCTCCAAACGCAGCTCTTGCAGAGTAGGAAAAGCCATGAACTAAATGCCAGCTTTCTGCACAGGGCTGGCTGTGACCCGGTGTGTGGCTGCCGGGTGATCGTAGAATGAGTCCTGACAATGGGGTGAACCAAGCCAGGCCTTGACAAACAGGTCCTCAGAGAGTCCAGCACTGAGCAGAACGTCAGGAAATACTGTGGGTGGGCATCATCTTTACACAGCATGGAGCTGGGCAGAACGGTGGCGAAGTGATTCTTGTTTAATTGAATAATGCTATGTGTCATGCCAGTGACCTGAGTCATTGGAACGTTCTTCAGGTGGGCCTTGTAAATTGGTGCCTGAGTCCCCAGCAGAAGGAATCTCACCATATCCGAGGTTAGGACCCTCCCCATGCTTTCCTACCCCTTGTCTCTCACCAGCTCGCTTTCTCTTCATTGCCCTCATCCTGCAGCTACTGTTTATGGCGCCTCCCGCACTAATCTGCAGACTCTCTGAGAGGCGTGCAAGGTTTGTGCATCCACGGGACTTGGAGTCATGCATGGTTGGTGCTCAGTAAATAAAGGTTGAGTAAGTAATGTTCCAAGTCACCTAAAGAGTCCAGATCCTACTTAGGCTGCCACTTTTTCAGCATCACAGAGGTTCTTGCCTTCAATCACCCATGCCATCTGCACGCATGACCACAGAGATGTTAGCACAGCGTTCTAGGACGTGCGATAGTTAGTGGCTGGAAAGATCATTCCATTTTACTCCCCCCTGTATTTTGTATTTCCCAGGCAATTTCTCTGTAGTTTATAGTTGATGCTAAAGAAATATGGGGTCTCTTAAGCTGAAAGATTAACAGAGAGGGTGTCATCTCCCTGGCACCAGGTGGGGCTGGTGTTTCTCTTGGTCCAACTGAAGAGCATGACTTCGAGCACTGCCTAGGAATTGCCTGGGACTGCTTGTGGGGCAGAAGGATGAAGAGACCTCAGGGCACTTTAGTCACAGTTTCTCTGCCTTGTCACTATTGCCATTTTGGGTTGAATAAATCTTGGCTGTGGGGACCATCCTGTGTATTGCAGGGTGTTAAGCCACATCCCTGACCTCCACAAGTACATGACACTAGCAGCCTCCACCAAGGCAAATGACAATTGAAAATGTCTCTAGATATTGCCCAGTGTCCCCTGGGGATGGAACAACAGCCAGTTGTAAATAAACACTCCAATTACATGGTATAGGTTAGTGTTGACGTGGAAGAGCCAGGGAATACCCACCCCTCCAAATGCTCCCTGTTTTCATGGGTTCAGCTGAGAGTTTTTTTCCAGAGCCCTCCTGTCAATGAGATGTTAAAAGCAATATTCAGATTTATCTTTAATAATTTAAAAATATTTAACATATTATTATGATTCATATATCAGAACACTTTGTGCTTCTAAACTTTTTTAGAAGTTGCCAGAGCAACTTTCCCAGCCCAGCTTGTGCCTGAGATGGTTACCATGAGTGTGTCTATTACATAGATGGGAAAACCCGGCCCCGGAAAGATCAGGAGGCGGCGCCTGGGCAGAGAGGGCACTGCAGCGCACACCTTCTGAATCCCAAGCTCCACAAAACCGCCAGATTACGTCTGTTTTTTTCTTTAACACCTCTCTAATATCTTCTGGGTGTTCTTATTGGAATCTTTAGCCAGCAATTTAATTATTATTCCCTTGCTCTTTCTTCAGATTGGTTGCCTAAGAGCTTGTGATTAGGGAGTCCCGCTCTTGAAATTGGTGCTCCACATCTGGGTCATGCTGCAGGTTCTGGGGTGTGCTTCCATCCAGGAAAATGAACGGTTGGATTGGACACACCTGAATCTCAGGAGCAGCTCTTGTAAAGAAAAGCCACCATTTTCAGGAGGGCTGCAGATATAAAATGAGGACTTGAGCAGGTGAAGGTGAATGGCTTGGAGATGAAACAGTTAATAGAAAGTCCTTACGGAGATATTGTGAGCTGTTCCAGCTGTGCGGGTTTGCAGAGACTGACAGCCAGCAATGTGCTGGGACATTTGGGGCCACCAAGGAAGGGTGATGGAAGGGTGATGACACCCCTGCTCAGCTTGTGGCTGAACCTACATCTGTTTGATGGGGTGCAGTTGTCAGGAGAAAAGAAAAACAGTAGCTTGGGCTGAAAATCTAATAAAATACATCCCAGAAGAAAGAGTGACGGCTTGACATGGTAGCCACAGGATTAATGAGGTGGGATGATTGATAGTGCATTAACATACACACTAAGCCCAAATGGAAGTCACTTTCTGGAGTCTGCAGAGGCGCTGTGCTGACTGCCTGCTTGTGGCTCCCACAGAAAGCCCCTCTCCCATCCAACTACATGCTGGCATTTCTGCCTCCAAATGCGCCAATGCCTATGTGAAGTGGAAGGCATCCGAAGCAGTAGCCGTTAGGGTCTGTGATTAACAAAAGCAGGCATGCCAGCTGCAGTGCTCAGTGTTTTTGTGACCAAAAAACAAATGGAGGTTAAGCTTCCTGTCACCACAAAAGCCAAAATTGTGAGGCAGATGCTGGTGCAATAGAAAAATAGGTTTTATTCAGGTGCCGTGACCTGGGAGAATGGTAGACTCCTGTCACAAAGACCATTTCACTTTTTTTACCGTGGAAAAGTCCAGCCGTCCTCAGCTAGGCCAAGACAAAAGTCAATGTTTAGAGTTCTTGCTCCATTTTAAAGTACGGTCTTGTGGAGCCTGCAGGGGGCTGCTAGGTGGTCTTAGCCTCCATCCAGCTGGGTTAGCTTGTTCCTGACTGCTGTCCATTTCAGATTCCTGGCTGGGGCCTGTGTGTGGAGCCTGCAGCTGCTGGGGACACACAGTTGCAGGCCCCAGGCAAGAGAGTGCACGAGTGTGCTGGTGAGTGCATCGCCACGTGGGAAAGAGAGTGAGAGTTTCCTCCCGGAGGCCGCAGGACACGTGGGTGCCAAGGCCATGTGCTCCGTGGAGAGAACAGACTTGTATGCCATGCAAGGGTAGGTCACGAGCAAGAGAGAGAGAAGGAGAGCTTGTTCGCTCCCCTGGCACTGTATTAGCTTGGGTATGGGATGGACCGGGAGATTTCTCAAAATGACTAATCAGTTTTCTAAACTCTTGTGTGCTTCAGGTGGGTCCACCTCCCAACCAATCTCTTCTGTCTCCAGGCTAGACTGACAGGTCTCTTTGGTCAGGACCTTCCCCTGTGCCATTTGACTTCTATGGCACACGTGCCTGCCTTCTTCTGGTCCTGTCCCCAATCAGGCACCAGAGGGCTGGGGAAAGGGCTTTTTTACTCTTTCCAATTATCTTGCTAAATTTTTGCATTCTCAGCGTAAGAACCTCCCCCTGCTGCCTTCCCGGTCGATGGAGGAGACTCCCCTGTGCTCTCACTGGCTGTTTTATATAGTAATAGTCTCTCTGGGATTGCTACTGTTATAGCGTATAATGCTCATCCTTATCCTCAGTTTTGCTTTCTGTACTCTCAGTTATCTGCAGTAAACCATGGTCTGAAAATATTAATTAAAAAATTCCAGATATTTTGAAAAAGGGAGAGAGAAAGAGAGGAGAGAAAACACATTCATGTAACTTTTATTGTAGCTTTATTGTAGTATTGTAGGCAATAATTGTTCCATTTTATTATTGCTTATTTCCGCTGATTTCTTATTGTGCCTAATTTATAAGTTAAACTTTATCATAGGTATGTATGTACAGGAAAAAAACATAGCATATGCAGGGTGCAGTACTATCCATGGTTTCAGCATCCACTGTAACATACCCCCATACAGATAATGGGGGACTGCAGTATTTCATAACAATGTAAGCACTCACCTGTTCTCGCATTAGGCAGCTAGGTTCTCACACATTTGGGAGCCAAAATAGACCCTACTGGGTAGCTGGATTCATATAATTTTCTCTTGAACAATGTATTAATGTCTCAAGGTCACCAGAAAAATTTACTACCAACTTGGTAACTCAAAACCACAGAAATTTATTTTTCCCGGAGCTTTGGAGGCCAGGAGTCTGAGATCAAGGTGCCATCAGAGCCACACTCCCTTCGAAGGCTGCAGGCGAGGCTTCCTCCTGCCTCTCCCAGCTTCTGGTGGCTGATGGTGGTCATTGGCTTGTGGTTGCAAAACCCCAGTCTCTACCTGTATCTGCACATGGCCTTTTCTTCTCTGGGTCTCTTTTAAGCACATTCGCCATGTTCTTTACCTCAAAACATGTCTCTGTGATTTTTAGTGATTGGTCTCCCTCTCCAACCTCCAAAACCTGGCAAATACTAATCTGTTTTCTACCTTAATGTTGTTGCCTTTTCTAGAATGTCACATAAATGGAATATATAATGTGTAGTCCTTTGTTCCTTTTTTTACTTATCATAATACTCTCAGGATTCAAACATATTGTGGCATATGTCAATGATTTATTAATTTTTTTTATTACACACACTGTTTCGAGAGTCACAATATGTTTATTCATCCATCACTGCCTGGTAGACACTTGGATTTTTTTAGGTGTTGGCTATAATAAATAAAGCTACTGGGAAGATACACGAACACAGTTTTATGTGGACATGTGCTTTTATTTCTCTTGGAGGACTACCTAAGAGTGGAATTTCTATGGCTTTTGTGTGTTTAACTTGGTAAGATGTTGCCAAGCTGTTGACCCACTTTTCATTTCACCAGCAATGAGGGCGCTTGAATTGCTCCAAATCCTTGACACCACTTGGTATTGTCTCTTTTAAATTTTAACCATTTTTTTGGCTTAATTTACACTTCCCTAATGACTCAAAATGATAAGCATCTTTTCATGTATACCTAAACCTAAATCTTTTCATGTATACACTAAACCTAAATCTTTTGTCCAATTTTAAAATTACATTTTTCCTAATTATTAAGTTGAAAGTATATGTGTGTGATATATGAATAGAAATACTTTACTGAATACATGTTTTTCAAGCATTTTTTGTCAGTCTGTAACTTACTTGTTCATTTTATTTAAATTTATCTTTATACATTCAATATTTTCATGACCTGTAAGTGGTATTATTGCGTTATTATTGTGTCTACACCTAAATTTTTATTACTAGTATGCAAAATTCAACTGATTTTGCTTATATTGTCAGTGTATCCTGCAGCCTTTGTTGGTATATTTATTAAGATTTTCTAAATACGAAGTCATTTTATGCTGCTTGGTGACGATTTTTTTGTTTGTTAGGTTTTGCCTTTTCCTTTAATAAAAATCTTTGCTTTGAGATGCGGGGTCTCAGTGTTTCTGAGAAGGGAGGAGTGGGTCCTGCCCCTCCTGTGAACAAAGAAGGAATGGGGTTAATAAACATTCTGTTAACAAGTCTCCACACATTGTTCAGACCTGAACACAGTTTCTTGAAAGAGAAGCTTCCCCTTGCTTTATTCATCTGTACCCAGTCGGCATGATCAGAGTAGAACAGGGATACGAAAGCAGGTGAGTACTAGATGTGGAACAGTAATAGTGGGCAGAAAGAAACCCAGTTCAGGTTCAGTATTCATTCTTGTTCTCAGGGGCAGGAACTTGTGGGTACTTACCAATCCATGTCCTCAAGCACTGCATATGTCACAGACAGGAGGGTCCTACCCTCTGCATGCTCTGGTCATCCCTTTTGTCTCAATCTCCGTACTCATGGAGTATGGATTCAGGGGGTATGGTTTGGGGTTTCACAAAGTTGAGACTTTGTTGAGAAAAGGGGCTCTGGCTTGGAGCTAGTCATGCAGGGAGGAAATGTTACCAGCTTAATGGGAGCCAAGCCTGTGTAATCTCAAATAATAGGCTGAATATTCTGATGTCAACAAAGGCGGGATTCGGAAAGAAGAAATTGAGAAATCACACTTTGTCTGTTTATAATGAGGGTGGAAAAAGAGGCTACTTGTGACATAAATGATATCTCAGTCACTTGAAACGTGTGCAGGGCTTGACCTTGGAGTAGCCATGTCTCCTAGTCTGGGGCAGATCTCCAAAATGTGATCACCCCAAAATATGACAGGTGTGGGAAGAAAGCATAAAAGCTTCTGTTGACATTCTTCTTTGTAGATTTCACTTTAGTATTTATTTTTATAGCGTATCTAACACATTAGTACAATAGTTTAGATGCAAACATAACACACGCACATGGAGCCCGGGGACCCTCTCCACCGCTCCAAGGGTCTCAGCCTGCTAGCTGAAGTAGGCTGCCCAAGGCTCCTAGAAACACAAAAGTGGAAGCTGCCAGGCCTTCCTAGGTTTGGGCACAGAACCAGTACAGTGTCATTTCTAAAACATTATTTTGGATAAAATGAATCATCGACCAGCTCAGATTCATGGTGGGAAGATGACAGGTGTGATTATCAGAAAAAGAGTTTATCTGAGGCCATCTATGGAGATCAGCTCCCACTAATTGTTATCACCTGGAATTAGGGAAAGCAGCGATGAATCAGCCTCCGGGCAAGACCAGCGTACATTTCATGCAGGTGGAATGACAGGTATGTTTGTGTCATGTATAGCCATCTAATACGTGGCTTCTGAGATGAGATATAATTATTTGTAATTAAATACTATATTTTTATGATAAAAACAAAAAACGAGCAAGGGGACTTGAGGAGGTGTCCAACCTGCCGCCCGCGGGTCCCATGTGTCCCAGGATGGTTATGAATGCGGCCCAACACAAAATCGTACATTTACTTAAAACGTTAAGAGATTTTGTGTGATTATATGTTGCAGTATATTTAATGCGTGGCCCAAGACAACTCTTCTTCCAGTGTGGCCCAGAGACACCAAAAGGCTGGGCACCCTGTAACATCTGTTGCCACTTCTGGAGCTTTTGTTACTAATGTTACAAATGGAAGGAGACAGATCGTTAGGATTCTTGTTAGGATTCTGGGCCTAGTTAGCTTTTTGCTTCTACTAATTCATGAGGGCTTTGAACTGCATCCAGGGTTATTTGTTGTTATTAAGGATTCCTGCCATCTGTGGCTTTTGTTTGATTGCCACTCACTTGTCTTTAAAAGTGTGTTACCTGTGAATTTCAGATGAGGTTGAGATAATCACCAAATCAGTTTTATTTGTGTAATTTACAGTCCTCTCTGTATAGATGCGGGCATCTGCATAGTATTCACCCCAAGGACCAAATTTATCGACCCTGTGACTGTGTGTAGAAGCACCAAGGAAGGTACTAGAAGTCCCAAACATACATTTCTCCTATCTACCTAAAATTCACATCATGTATGCCTACTTATACTAGCTTTGTCATCTATACAGCATTGGTAATTGAGTGACCAGACTTACTGTTTAAGGAAGGGTTTTTTTAAATTTCTATTGAAACATGAACTGGAGCTAGACCATTAATAACAGTGGTATTACCTTCCAGAAAGTTCCACTTGAATGAAGTCTGAACTAATTACCCTAATGTATTATTTTCATATCCAATTTTGCAGCTAGTAGATATCTACTGTGACCTAGCAGAGGTCAGGCAGACATGTGATGGATGTAGACAGGGGATATAGTCATTGCTTCTACGGGACTCCAAAAATGAAGGTGCTGGATCTTCTGATGTAATGGATTACATGTGGAATCACCCTGAGTATCTCTGTCCCTGGATCCTTTGCCTGATGTGCCTCTTCCGGCTGCCCTCCTTGTCACACCTGTCCTGGTGGAGCGCTGAGTACATCTTATGACTGCTATTCTGACCTCTCCCCATCTCATTTGGAGCTGGTGAATAGTAACTGTCCCTTAAAGGGCATCCCTCAGCCCTTGGTCACTCAGTGCAACATTGTTTTTTGGGCGGGTTTCCCAGTGGCCTTTCCAGTTTCCTCTCTGATATCTAAGTGGTTATCCTTTCTTTTCTTCACAGAGAGTTCACCTTGAGCTTCTCCTCTGTTAGTTCATGGTTGCTTCTGACTTGGATTTTTATTCAGCACTAACTCCTTGAACTCAGTCATCATTGTCCTGTCAGTGTTCTTTCAATGAGCATAAAGTTGGTGGTCACACTTTTCCTTTAAAGGTGGGTCCATTGTATTAGAGAGGCCATGTGTAAACACTTCATCTCAGGTGACTTTTTTAATGGAGAACAAGAAGATCACCTGACCAGGGAAGTGTATGCTCTGTGTGTGTATACACATGTGTATGTAGTTGTGTCCAGGTGGAGACCAAACAGGGCAGAAACGTAGGATAGATAAAGTGTAGAGGGAGTCATGGCCGATACCAAGGATGAAATGAAATGTTATCTGCCCTGCTGCAGGTGTTGAGATGCCATCTGCCCTGACTAATGCTGTAAATACTTCTCTCCCACCTCTGTAAGCCCCTTCTTGCCAAATCTATACTTCGCCTCCCAATACCCTCCCCCACTTAGCCCAGCATAAAAGGAATGCGGGGCTGTTGTTCTGGGCTTAGAATTTGGAGTTTGTCTCCTCTGGGTCCGTACATGTAAATAAAGATCGTGCTCCTAACCCCTCAGTGTCTGGTCGTTTCATTTTTCCGTAACAAAAGGACATTGGAAAAAGAGAGAGATATTTTATAATTCCTCAGTAAATGAGATCTGGAGCTAAAAAATGTATCATATTAGAATGTTATTAGTATAAATGTTTACAAATGAAATAACATTATACATTAAAAACAATGATTTTTTAAAATCTAAAGTGATTCCAGCAGAAAAGAGCTTTAGGTAGTCTCATTGTGAGGAAAATTTCCAGGATCAGTGGCCCACTGGGTTCACTCACATCTGTCTAAGCAGGTTCTACCATTCACTAGAAGGTCATGAGGGCAAGTATTTTAATTGTTTTGTTTTATTTATTTTTATTTGCTTGCTATTTTTTTTCACAGGCAACACAGAAAATCCAAGTGTTTCAAGTATTGTGTTCTACCTGGTGCTTAACTAGAGGCTAACTCTGTATGGGATGGTCTGACCCCCATACTCAGAACAACCTGCTACTAGAAAAGTGTGTTACAGACTTCCATGCTGTGTGCTGCCTCATACAACTGCACACCATACAACTTAGTTATTGTGTCAGTCGCACACAACAATCCCATGAGATATTGGAATAGAGCAAGACTATAGATCTCAGTGAACATATATGAAGTGTGGAGAAAAGAAAGGACACATTTGCTCATTATAAATTAACCAGGGACCTTGCTTGTTGGTCAGTCTCTGAGCATAATGACCAATTTCCTGCCTTCCAATTACTTCCAGCTCAGGTGTAGAGATAAAGTAAAAGTTGGCAATATCATGCAAGGTACGGTGTAGCAAATGTCGGCACAAGGCCAAAATGGTGCCACTGTGGCTCTACCAGTCACTTGGGCTGGTGATAGGCATGTGAGGTGTGAAAGGAGGATGGTGGGGCAAGGGTATATATGTGTGTAGGGGTAAGGAAGTCATTTGGTTGACAGATATGACAGCAGACTCTGTGCCAAGGATACGTGCAATCGTAAGTGCTGGCTGTCCAGCTCACCAGGTCAGGGGCCTGCATCCGTGCGGGGATCAAGAAGTTTCTTACTCGGTTGTCATTTTCTTGCAAGGAGTGTGCCATCCTTCCTCCTTTTTCCATGACATTCACAGTCTGTCACTGATCTACTTTCTACTATTTCTAACTTTCATATTTGAAAACTGTAGACACATATATCATAGTCAAAACAAAGAGGGGAATTTGAGATAGGTGTATAGAGTGAGAAAGAAAATATCTGGTTTTTCACTTCCTGAATTTTCTATTTACCTGATCCCTTCATTTTATGTGGGTCATTGAGCTGTGGCCTTTCCATAAGGCTGGTGTCTTTGTGTGTTTATCAAAAGCAAAAACACAAGCAAGGCTCCCATCCAACTCAAAGTCCTCAGAATGCATTTGGTTCAGAATGTGTCTCTGAACTGACTAATTTCTTTAAAAGAAGCAAAAAATTTTTTTTTCCCATCATTTGGATAAAATGTCCATATTGGATATTAACATCTATTGACTGCCTGGTGTGAGTCCTGTGTTTGGATATAATTGCCAGGGGTTGGTGGTGGTCACCTCCAGCCACTTCTTGGCAGTCAGAGCATACACTCACTAGAAGCTGAGGTCCTGTCTGTCCCCCCGGAGAGGTGGATCAAGGGGAGGGGTCGCTGATGTTCTCACTCACATGACCAGACCTATTCGGGGCACATTCCCACCTGGACAGCTTACCGAACTAATTTCATCTCCGAAACGTAGAGAAACCAATTTCCCTGAGGGAAACAGCACAGTATTTTAAATTTCAATGTGATTTTTGTAAGGATTTTTCTCTCCAGTTTTTTTTTTTTTGATAGCACACATTACTGATTAATTATACCACAATGTCAACAATCTTGAAGAAACCTGGTGAGAAATTTTTTTTTAAAAGTCTTCCACCCCATGAACAAAATGATGTGTTGGGAGAACTTGACAGTTATTTTCTGGCATCTTTTGTTCATCAACAGGATACTTTGCTTTAGAAATCAGTCATGCCCTGGCTGAGTTTTAGGCATATATTATAGTAAATCGATGGAGAAAGTTGTTTTATTTGAACTGGGAAGCAAAGAAAATAATGAAGTTTGCAAGATCCAGTAGACAGCGCATGTCTTTTAGGCACCAGATAATACTTGCAAATAATTCCCTGCCTGAAGCCAAAAGACGTGTATGCAAAGGTAGGTAACGTGTCTGAGAGAACAGTCTCGCTAGAACAAGGCTGTCCATTTCCAAGGAGCATGTGCAGCTGAGAGAAGACTTTCTGAAATGAGTGTTAACCCACTATCTTTCCCAAATTACCCATGTGCCTCTGCTCCTGAAGCCTTTTAATAGGCTGTATACAATAATGCAATTACAGTCCCCTGTCTTAACAAAACAGCCTCATCACCAGCCTTGGGTGAAAGCTTTTAAGGGGAATGGTGCAAGGTGTTGTTTTCACCCTTTTCACAGTGAGTTTTTTATTTTCCTCGGGGCCCATTTAGGAACTTCTGTCATGAATGAGGTTTCAAGTCGTTTACCACTTACACGTTTGCTAATTGCTCCGCTGTCTTCTGTGCTTTTTAGCTTCAGACCGTTTTATATACATCTGTTCTAACTAAAATCTCTCACATCAAATTGAAAGCCCCTCCAAATTATTTCCTAACATTTTCTGCTAATTACCACTCTTTAGAAACCTGGATTTCCATTTGAAATATGTTTTTGTTTTTTTTTTTGTCTTGGCTATCTGTAGAAAATACCTTTTCTGATATCACAGAAACAACCAGTTTCATTGCTAACCTTTGTGTTGCCTAAGTAACTGTAGGCTGAAAACAAGGGCCTCCCTTTCTTCCCTTCCTTCTCCCTCTTCTCTCTCTCCACCATTCTCTGTTTCCATCATCATCATCATCTCTCTCTTTTCTCCTTCCATCCCTTCTCCCTTTCTCTCTTTCTTTTCTTCTTTCATTTTTCAAATATTGACTGAGGGTCTCCTGTGTCTCAAAACTTATTTCAAGCACAGAGAATACAGTAGCAAACAAAAGGAAAGTTTCTTCATGAAGCTTACAGTTTAAAACAGGGAGAAAAACAGTGATGTGTATACAGATATTTTTTGATATTTTTTTATTTAGCCCTGTTAGGAAAAGAAGAGCCCATGTGGGCTCATAATACTTGTGTAGAGACCTGTGGTCACCACTTTTGTCCTTATTCTATGGTTTTCCAAATACTGTACCTTTAATTGCATCCTCATCACTATATTGGAGATGATTTTCATCTCTCCCTTATTGGTATTTTGCAAAGATTAAACATGATAAACCATGCTAAGACCAGTGTAACTAGCACTAGTAACCATTTAATAATGGTGGTGATAATGATAAAATAACAGATAACATGTTTACATCAATTGGCATTATGAGCTTTCCTAAATGACATAGACTTTAATTCAAAAGCATGCATAAAAATGATGGCACATTACGGGGAATGGAGAAGGTAGTAAATGAAGGACTGTTCTTGACTCAACATTTGGCACTTGACGCCATAATGAACTTTAGTTTTAGGTGCTGAAAGGGGTTGTTCTGATGGCCCCGAAACAAATCTCTTGGAACTACCTGGAATCTGCTACTTGTTTTTTTATGTTGTGCCTGGTCACTTGAGGGATGAAAAATTACGTTGCTGTTGTCCCAAAGAGCAAGTTTCTAGGGGGTTCCTTGGAATGTTCTCTGTGTAGCCAAACCCCAGCGAGTGATCCTGTGACTGCGGTTTGGGGCCACAGGACGGTCAGCATGGGCCGCCCAGTGGGTTCCACTGTGGTCCAGCCTCCCCAGTCAGAGACCTACATGGGAAGCCCCAGGTGCTGGATGTGGCCAGTTCCTTGTGCGTCGAGCTCTCGGAAGTTCTGTGGATATATGCGCTCCTCACCGGGTGGGGAAACAGTGCTCTGGGAGAAGTATGCAAAGCGATAAACAATTAAAAACAAATAAAATAAAGAGTCTGTGTAACAGAATGAATTACCATGACATCAGTTCTTTTTGTTTGTTTTTAAGAAACAAAATACTAGTTCCCACTTTTAAAAACTATCTTGAATATAACCATTTCTTCAATCTATCCCATCACCTCTGTGAGCCTTCTGGGCTTGAATCAGATCAGCTCTGGGACCTTCCCAGGTTTCCAGCTACCAAGGCTGCCCGCTATCCCTACAGAATCGAATCAGAAAGAAGTCCTGGCAGAGGAAGCGGCAGGGTGAAGATGAGAAGGGTCCGTGGAGGAAACCTGGGTCTCCACGAACCCGTGGAGGAAAGGTGAGTGATAACGGGAGAAGAAGAGCAGCTTCTGAGGAGGAGGCAGAAGCCTGTGGATGTCCTAGGGGAAGAAATGGGCAGGGGGATCTGGGAGAGGAGGAGGGGAGAGAAGGAAGCTGGAAATGTAGGGACAAGTATTAGAGATGGAGGGATGACTGGCAGAGAGGCTGAGAGGAAGGAAGAAGCAGGAATGGGGAAGCTGGTAAGAGCAAATGAGAGAAGAGTGATTCTCACCATGCACTGGGCTTTACTGTGGGGTGCACACAGCACACATGTAGGTGTATGTGTGTGCACGTGTGGGCGCACATGCGAGTGTGAGTTTAACGTGTTTTATTTTACAGATACGATATCTGGGGCTCGGTGAAGTGTGACTACCTGTTCAAGGTCATGCAGGCGCTGGATGCCATGCCCTGTGGTTGAGCCCAGGTTTTCTGGCCCCAGAGCCCATGCCCCTCCCCGTTGGGAACCTGTTCCTGGTTCTCTAGGAAAACCTGACTAAGAAAAGCCCCAAGACTCAACATTGGGCCATCACTCTGTATGGCTGGGGTTCCAGGTCCTGCTGTGTGACTCACAAAACTGAGTTTCCTTTTAGTCTCTGGCCGAAGGGGTGTCCATGAGTCTGGGCAATGGCCTTTTGGACCAAAGAGATTGATTTCCAAAAAACATGGTAAATTAACAATATATATTAAAAGGCTTACAACCTTTATACTGTTTCTATAATTATTAGGTCACTATTAAAACAGGTAATATGCTTTAATGTAAATGAGTTGTAATCCAATTTAAGACCCTTAAAGACTATAGGTAATTTGGTGTATTTCTCAATTCCTCCATTATTTTCAACTTCTTTTTGATTCACTCTGGACTTCCTCTGGTTCCCAACTCAATAGACCTTCCAGGCTCTTCTGAGCCATTTAGAACCAGAGTTTGAGGCCTCTTCTTCCAGCCAGACTGGTCAGCATGCTATTCCCTGGACACTCTAGGATGCTTTGTCATGAGGCTTTCTGCCTAGAGTTGGCTTTTCAGACATGGTTCACTCCCTCACTCCTTGGGATTCACCCAAATTTAGCTTTTAGAGATGCCTTTCCCTGACCACCTATTTAACAATGTCACCCTCTCCAATGTTCCCAGTCTATCTGTCCAGGTTTATTTTTCTCCATTGTCTTGATATCATCAGATATACAAATTAAATATACATATTTAAAAAATCTATCAAAATTCACATAATGAAATTAACTATTTTAAGATGAACTATTGTGTCACTTAGTGCATTTATAACGTTGGGCAACCACCACCTCCAACTAGTTCCAAAGCATTTCTAGTACTCCAGGTAGTACCCGCCCATTAAGCAGTTGGTCCCCATTTCTCCCTCCTCTCCCAACTCCTGGCAACCTTCAGTCTGTGTTCTTTCCTCATGGATACATCTATTTTGGATATTTTGTATGAATTGAATCATACACTATATGGCCTTTTGGTTCTGGCTTCTTTCACTTAACATCATGTTTTTAAGATATATCTATGTTAAAGCGTGTATCAGTACTTAATGCTGTTTTAAGGCTGAAATGATATTCCACTGTGTGGCTGGACCATGATTTGATCATCCATTCTTTCATGCTGGACATTTGGGTTTCTACATTTTGGCTACTGCGAACGGTGTCACTCTAAACATGTGTGTACATGTGCCGGTTTGGGTCTTCAGTCCTTTAGGGTATGTATCTAGGAGCGGAACTGCAGGGTTTTGCCCCTCTGCACTTCCCCTCTCCCAGACTACACTTGTTAATTTTGCATCAAAAAAGCAAAATATCACTCTTGCTGTTTCAAGGCTTGGCAGCTAAATGGTGACTCCCCCTTTTGCTTTAATTGTTCTCTCCTATGGCACATTTGACTGTCAGGGAATTCTGGTTTGACTTAGACAGCAGGGATCAGTGTGCTTAGTCATCTATCAGACTTTCTCTTGGGGATATTTAGAGCAGCTCTTTGATATATGGACCCAAACTTGTTATCAATGAGGTCCTTATAAAACGAGTGCCTCTCTTCTAAGAAGAAGAAAGAATATTCAAATAATTTAAGAAAGACAAAATTGCAAGATTAAAATAAAGACACAAGCTTGCAAACTGCAATTCAATTTACTTATTTTATTCAACTCTATAGTGGCAACAATAGATCATGGGAGGTAAAACTTTCTTTTGTTCAGCTGTCAGAGGAGGTAGAGTTTTTGGAAAGAGCCTCCACAGGGAATAGTGAAGAAGAGTCTTACCAGTGACTAAGTACTTTGGTAACTAACATTTGGAAGTTACTTTGGATATGTGCGGTAGTTGCATCTACCAAATAAGGTCAAAGGTTAAAGGTTGTGAAGCATCACTTTGACCATACATTGAAGTCGCTTGGGGAGCTTCCACTCAGGTTGAGCCTGTTGCCTACCCCTAGATATTTTGCTTTAATTTGTCTAGGATTGTGACCTGGGCATTTGTATGTTTTCAAGTTTCCTACACCCTCCACCCCCAGGTGACTGTAATGTGCCAGCTAGCACTCAACATCATTCTCCTGAGGTATCTCAGGTACTTTCTCCAAATAAGAAGAAAAAAATAGATGGCTTACTTGATGTTAAGTTTACAGCATGAAATTTGAATTTTATAGAAGGGTATTTGGTATCTCCTAAAATACATTTTAAAGGTCTGAGTCATAAATGCATATTTTATTTTATTTAGGCTAGTTGCAGTATATAGAAACTTGCTGCTCAAAATGTGGGCCACTGGCCAGCAGCATTGCCATGACCTGGGGGCTCATGAGAAATGCAGAATCTGCACAAGTAGGTGAACCCAATGGTGATGGTGTAGCCCATGCACGCACAGCACTGAGAGCCTCATCTGTGGGATTGCTTGGTGTACAAGTAGGCATGGTGTGTTTAGAAGAATATTGAAGAAACTCTGACCTTGGACTTTGTCCTCATGGTCACTTCAAGAACACTGAAGAGTATATAGCAAACACATGAAGAGTGGTTAGTGTTTTAAAACATGGCTACAAGACTTTGGTCAATAAAAAACAAATGTTCACTGTACATGACCCAGGCAAGAACCCAGGAATTGTACTGAATTCATCCTGACCCACCCATCACAGGTAGGGCTACATTTTATCTTGTGTCTCTAATTCCTTGAGGAAGGTAACTTGAGAAATTGGTAAAGTTAAAGAAACATGTCTAATTCTTCACCTTCAGAAATAAGAATGGATATCACCCCAAGCTGGGCTGCATTTTACAGAATAATTTATTTCTTTGTTTTCTTCATGACCTAATAACACATGAAAAAGAACTTCAAGGAAGGCCTATTGAATAATGAAGGACTTGGAAAGTAGTAGTCATTGAGTAATTCTGAAAACTTGCATTTTGCTTTTTTTAAAAAAATATAGAATGATGGCAATGAACCAGAGTTTGTGGTATGTATCAGAATTTCATACAGACTTACAGGGAGTTTAGATATCTTATGTGATAGCGGCTATGTCAATTATCTTCCCTGAAAAAGGAGAAAAATTGTAGAAGAGAACTCGTTGACTTGATATGTGTGCACTGGTCAAACATTTGATGAACAATAATTGGCAAAAGGGATCTCAATGGAAGTTAATGCCCCAGGTAATTAATCACAGCTTCTCAAGGGACCTACTCTCACTTCAGCACATGGGATTTAGAGAATCTATAGGAAAGATTTCTTGACATATATAGTTATTAAACACCGGAATGGTTTATTAATCAACTTTTCCTTGAAGTCTTTAAAAGGAAGATGAATTTCAATTTGCCTGAAACATTTTATTGCAATTGTTCCCAAAGGCAACAAGGTAGCTGCAATTGCATCATTAATCATAGTTGGATGCCTTAGATTCTGGAATTTTATTTATGAAGCTGAACTAACTGGAAGTCTGTGTATACCTATATGGGAAATATAAGGAAAAGGCAAGTGGGACATGTCAGTAGCCATGTGGCTTTGGTTGGGAGAGTATGACTTGGGAAAAGATTTATTAAAAAGACATCAGTTCACTGTAATATTCCTAGCAGTGGATATTCCAAATCTTTTTCCTTTCTGTAAAGCAAATAAGGGAGAAAAGAGGAAAGAAGAAAGGGACAGGAAATAAATGTAGGAAGAAGGAAGGAATGAATGAAATAAAGACAGATGGAAAGATAGAAACTAACATATTTATTTACTCTATATAGCAAACACATTGGCATTTGTTACCTGTCAACTTATGGGATATGTAGCCTTTGGATTATTGTCCCATTAACCAGAAAAGCAAATAGAGATTCATGCTCAAAATGACGTGGTAGATGGTAGCAGAGTCAGCAATTAAAGGTAGGTGAAGCTGACCTCAGGGCCTATTTCTCTCCATGATACCACATGGTCAACTTCACTCTGATACTCGATTCCATTTCCAAAGATCTGTTTCCTATTTCATGAAGAGATAAGAATTCCATGTGATCTTATGCAGTAACCCTTTTGTCATACCTTCCTCCTTCTTCTCTTTCCTCACTGCCAAGATAACCATTCTGCTGTGTCTCCATTCTTTTCTTTTATCCTTCCTGTATATTTCTCAAGCTTCCCATCTTCCTCCCACCTCCCTCTTTTGCTCTTTTACTTAGTACTTTATCTTCATTTAGTTAGTACTCATGTTTTTCTTTCCTCAGACAGGTTTTGCCATGAAATAACTTTTCCCACAAAGGTGCAGGAATGTTTTCTCCTTGTTTTCATTACTAAATTTGTTAAAGTAATAGTCAAACTCTGGATGGTCAGACTTAACGTCTCACCCCCCACTCACCACTGCCCCCCACCCCTACGGTCCTGAGGAATGCCTCTCAGGATTTTGCTGAGGGGCACTCTTTTTGTCCTCATTCACCTCCTTTTCTCTCCCACTCTTGACATGACTGACCACCTTCTCCTTGTATTGTCACTCTTGGCTCAAGGGACATGGTTTTCATGGCTCTCCTCATTCCTCTGGCCTTCCTTGTCTCCCTTCCCCTAAAGATTGTGTGCTTCCCAAAGTCCTTCCTATTTGAGAAGCTCACTTTCCTTTTCTTTCCTCTTTTTCTTTTTCTTTTTTAATGATCTCATGTAGTCTTATGGCTGTAACAATCATCTCTAGGCAGATAATGGCCAAATCTGTAACATTCCTCATGGCTTCTCTTCCAAAGACCACTTCGGTACTTCTGTCTGCCTGATACATTCCTCATAGTCAATAGAGGTGAATCTAAAATAATCACATCAAAGGCCCTTCTCTTCCCATCTCAGTCTCCTGGGGGGAGAGTCTTGGTCTCTTTGACCACTCGTTCCCCCTTGTCCTCCAAACCTGATCCTGGTCTTTTCCTTTCTAGTTTAAATGCAGACTTTTCCAGGTTAGGCTCTTGCTATCTCCTGACTAGAGTTTTGTAATAAACTCCTGTCTGGTGCTGTAATCACACTTCCTGTTCTGCTGGTGTCTGTATTAATCACTTCTCCCATTTAAATGAAAACCTTTGACGGCCCTGGTTAAGCTGCCCAAACATGTCACTTACCTGAGTGTAACCCAGACTGGTTCTCTCAGGGCATTGTTCCAAGTGATGCTAATAGCTGGACCATGGGAAAAAAAAAAGGTATCATGAGCAAATAAGCTCGGGCAATGCTGGGCTAAAGAAAGTCCAGTAAAATATTTCTTTAGTGCAGGGCTTCTCAGTGCGTTTAATATATTAATGAACACTAAATTTCCAGAATTCAAAGCTTCCACCATCCATATGTTCACATGGTTTCACTGTGTGTCAGTGAGTACATGCATATCCCTAGAAAACATACTCCTCTAACCCAAATATTTTCTTATTTTTTATTATTTTCTCACCATATTTCTTTTCTCCCTCACTTTTTGTGTACATCTTACTGACCCCTACAGCTCTATTTATTTGTTTCTTTTTCCATGAAGTCTTCATCATCCAGGAAGACGTTTTAGATTGTAATTAGTGAAAAATACAACTCTCTCCCCCAAAATAAAAACAGGAATTTATTGCTTTAAATCAAGGGTCAACAAACTATGAACTATACGACAAATCTGGCCCATTGCCTGTTTTTGTGAAGCCCAAGAAGTAAAAATGGCTTTTATATTTTTAAGTGGTTGAAAAGAAACAAAAGAAGAACAGTATTTTATGACATGAAAATTATTTGAAATTCAAATTTCAATGTTCATAAATAAAATTTTATTGCGACACTGGCAGTGCATTCTTTCATATATTTTCTATGGCTGCTTTCCCAGCACTATGACAGAACTGAGTAATTGCAATAGATACCATGGGATGTATTAAATAAAAATATTTACTCTCTGGCTCTTTACAGAAAACGTTTTCCTAGACCTGGCTAAAATACTGGAGCAGGTAAGCAGCCCAGGAGATAAAGCAACCCACATACCGTTTCACCCAGAGCTCAAGAGGTAGACCAGGGCTCAGTGTTGTTCTCTTCGTTTCTGCGATCATTTCCTCAGTAAGGTTCACCCACATTTCCAAGGTAAATGCTAGCACCTTTAGAGTTACCGTTCTTCATTTCCAATGCACAGAAAATAAATGACTTTGTCCTGTCATTTCCAGAAAACTTCTGAGAGTTTTTCTAACTGGCTGGCCTTTGGTAGATAACTTCTCCCATCCCCCACACACCCACAGTTCAGTCTACTCTTCTGTTCTTGGATAATAGCAGCATGGTTTGGCCTGGAGCTGTTTGTTATTCCAAACACGTGGAGGGTGGCCAACTGTCCTAAGGTCCTCCCGAAGTTACTCCACCCCAGGAGCCCTGGAGGTGAAATCAACAAATGTCCGAGTCTTCTGTGTAAGAGAAAAGAGGAACGGATGCCTGGGAGGCAGCTGTCAATGCCCATTGTACTTTTTTGTTTTAATCCTGCTCATTCTTTGAAATTCGTATTACGTGTACATATCTTTGTCATAGAAATTGTATAGAATTTGTCATAAAATTGTATTTTGGTGCAAGATGTCTCAACTTCTTGTTAGACCACCAACTACTTGAAAGCAATGGTCATATTATACCCAACTTCCTGTTTCCACAAAGTTACCCATAGCCCTCTGGGCACAGCGGGCACTTTATGAATAGACCCAAATGGAGTGAAAAGAACATCCTTTGCAGACACTGGAATACTCCATAAACCCTGGGAAATCAGGACCTGAGCTAGGGCAAGGGCAAGAATTCCTGTAAATTGTTCAAGAAAAGAGCTAACGTTAGAGTCAGATTAAATGCAGTTAGTTGTCTTCAAAAAGTGATTCAACATGGATTGGGGCAGATGCTAAATTTAACCAAATGTTAAAAAAAGAGTCAGGTTGATGATAAACCTATTGCCTTCCTCTAAAATACCACCCCCCCCTCCATATATCCATATATCTCTATTGACACTCCAGAATATTCCTTATGGTTTTCCCCTTTTAGCTTCTGAGTTTAATACTGGGGAAATTAATTCTTCACACGTCAAACCCAAGACCTCCTTCACTTATCAAGAACACATACATTTATTATCAGGGAGATCATAGAAAACAGAAATTTTGAAACGCAATAACCATTCACTAATTTATGTTAATATATAGGACTAAGGAAGTAAAAATGCTAACTTAAAAAGAAGCTTCTGAAGAAATGTGATATTATTAGTTTTTTACCTCACTTCACATAACTTAGGTAAAGATCAGGAAGTACTGAGATCTTGATCATCATGATGTCTATAATTTACTTAATTTTATCATGGACTTTGAGGTGTTATACTTGGTACCTTCATGATCCTGAGTCATTGACTTGCATACTGGACGAAGCCACTGGCTCTTCCAACCATCTGCTACAGAACACTCATGTCCCTCAGATATAGGAGAGTTGAGCCATGAGGCTTCATTTCTTATCTTGGGGTTCCATGTCTTATCCTTTGTATCCAAGGAGAGGTCAATCTTCAGAGACTGGCCCAAGAATCAGCATATCACAAGGTTCCTGATATTGTCTTTTCTTAACCATTCTAATGTCTTCTATCACTCAAATGATATGATTGGAAAAGGTTAGCTGCAAATATTGTACAATAAAGTTACTAGGATTTTCAGCAATACCTTATGCTTTATATATATCAGTATTATGATAAAATATACAGAGAAAACAGTAAAAGTATTGCTTTTTTTACATGAAATGTCAGTTTTCCACTTTTTTGCTTTAGAAAGTGTATTTTATTTTAACTTCCCCAAAATAGTTCCTGTTTTGTTCAAAGACAAATCAAGAATTACAGCTATGTACTGACTTCTACAAAGCATTAACAGTGGAGGTATCTGCGCAGATACATTTTACTCAAGGTCAGAGATTATGTTAGAAACTACACAAAAACAGCTTTCTCCCACAGATAAGTAGTCTAATATACTATTTTGAATTGATCCTAAAACGAAAGCGATCTAATAGTATTTTATCACATAAAATCTTTGTAGGGTTATAATTTATAAAGCAACAGAAATTCTTGTAAACTCTGCATCTGGAGCAAGAATATTTTGCAATGCAAATTTTTGCACATTTTACATTTATGACTGTGAATTAGTTAAACATACAACTCCCCATGCTATTTGTACATGCAAATCACAGGAAGGAATATTGCTGACATTATGTGTAGAGTCCTCACTCTCATTGGGCATTGCCTATCTGTAAAGCAGTCTGATTTCATTATGTGGGATGAAAATTACCAGGTAAATTCAAGAACAAAGCTCCCTTTCTTATTCCTTAATCCCCAGAAATTTCTCTCAATACTTCCACTGGGTCTGATCTATCTCAGATGCTCATCAGGAATGGGGCTCATGCACGTTCAGGACGTAAATTCTGAGAAATTAGAGCCTTGCCTATTGTATTAGTTTTCAAGATTGCCATAAAACAGCACTACAAACTGAGTTGCCTAAGCAACAGAGATTTTTTTTATCTCGCAATTCTGGAAGCTAGGCATTCGCGATCAGGTTGTCAGTGGGGTGTCTTCTGAGGCTGTGAGGGAGACTGTTTCATGCCTCCTTCCAGCTTCTGGTGACTTGCTGGCAATCTTTGGCTTTTTCTGGCTTGTGGAAGTATCACCCTGACCTCTGCCTTCATCTTCACATGTATTCTCCCTGTGAACAATTTTTATGTATCTAAATTTCTCCTTCTCATAAGGAGCCAGTCACAACAGAGTAGGTCCCTATTCCAATATGACCTCGTCTTAACTAATACATCTGTGACAAATCTATTTCCAAATAAGGTCACATTCTGATGCACTTGGAGTTAGAATTTCTACATAGGAATTTTCAGGGGGACACATTGTTGTCAAAATGCTTGTGAAGAACAACCAATGCCCTAAACCAAGTTTATCCCTATCAACAAAAGCTTTGTCTCCACACAAGACAAGTTTAAGCACTGAGGTTCTAGAAACTGGCTGCATGTTCTCTTTGTGCAGTAGGCTTTAAAAAGTCCGGATGCTCCAGTTGAACCTTAAATCTATTAAATTCTGATCATATGCAGTGGGGTCAGGCACCAGGATTTCTGAAAACTTATCAGAGGTATAGCTAATGTAGATGGTCACTCATTTAGAGTAACCCTGTCAATTGGAGGTCTTCCCAGCCTCATCCCTGTATGACATGTCACCATCAAAAAAATAATCAAAGAGATCTCCCTGAAACAGCTCTTCATCCAGATCTAATCAAATCTTATTTAGCATGCCATACTTCACGTGCAGAGTGGTCTGGTATCCTGGCTCAGAGAAGACTGGAAGCACTGAAGCCTGGAAATTGGGAGGTCATTAGAGGGCATTGTGGTGACCGGCAGGAAGTGCTAATAGACAGCCTGCCTTGGAAAGGAGAGAAGGCAAAAGAGCTGAACAAGCCGCCATAGCATTTTCACTATAAAATTTTGAGCATCAGAGGAAGGTTAAAGCTAGTTCAATGTCTTCTGCCTCAGAAGGAAGAAAAATGTACACAACATTTTTGGAGAGAATGATCAGAAAAAGATGAAAAGAAATATTAGTTTAGGAAGGGGTATTCTTCAGTTAACTGAAGAATGGATTCACATGAAACTATTCATTTCCTGATAATACAGGGGTGGACAAAAGTAGATTTACATCTGTGAGTGTGCGAAACACAAAGTTTATTTTTGCATTATCACTTATTAATTATGGTATTATTTTTCCATACAAACAACTGTAAACCTGCTTTTGCCCATCCTGGTACTGGATGAATGTGGTATTTTTATGGAATAAATCTGCTATTTTATTTGCAAAATTGTATTTACTGTATTTAACCAGTTGACCAGCACACTAATTATCTTCCCCCTGGTCACGGGCTGGTGAGACTGTCTTCGATAATTTCCTGGCCTCAGGGACTGGATATTCACTCACGTCCAACCGCACAATGTGAGATTCCGCAGAAGAGTCCTCCCTTGAGCCGGCAGCTGTTAGGACTGCCTAGCGGAAGACTGTTGACTAGAACACTGACAGCTACATGCCATGTTTTTCTGCAACCCGAAAGCACATTGGCTCCTGTTGTGCATGGACCTTCCCTTCGGAAATTGTCAGGGCTTTCCTGGGAGGATCTGATGGGACTCGTGTTCAGCCGATGTCTAGCTTCACAGAAGGCATTCATTCAGACAACCCCTGCGTATGGCTACCTGTGCAGCCAGGTATGATCAGACTCCCTTAGGTAATCCACATGTAAAAGAGCCGCTGAGTGTCACACACTCCAGGGGCACTCACATTATGCATACATGTAGGACATATTTACACATCTTATCCACAATGTACATGCCTTACATATAAAATCCTTGTATATCTACATGTCTTACATATAATATATACATTTTACATCTGTATGCACATACATTACATATAACGTACATGCCCTACATGCATGCATGTCATGTACATGCATGTGTGTGTGTGTGCATATAGGAATATATACATATAACTTACATATAAATGTGCCAGTCAGATTCAGTCAGATTGGCTTTATTCCAACACAAAAGCCAGGGTTCTTTTGATTGCATTACTTGCAACTTCTGCAAATAAATGTATCAACATGATATCAGGGTATTAAACAATGGTAACTAAATATATTTAAAGAAACTGTCAGACAACTAGAAATAAATGCAGCTTGAAATTTGCAGGTATGGGGATACCTTAACAGTGATTTCAACAGTGATTGTTAGCATAATGCAGAGTTCTAAAATAGTTTAGTGAAATTTTTCTTCTGCATCTGAGGAACACCACACTTGTTATAATCACTGTAGTCATGCAGTGGAGAAGGAACATTTGTCTCTTTCTTTTTCTTTTTTTCAAACACCTGGCCATGGGAGAAGGGCTTGTTGGTGTAACACTAGACACTACAGAAGAACTGGTTAAGCAATTTAACAGGTATAAACAAATAGATAAACTGAAACTATACGAGCGTAGTTTGAGAAGAACTGGCCTGACAATAGCACAGAAAATAGGAAAAAAACAAGGAACTTAATTGACCATAAACTCAACCAGGATCCAGAGAGAGGTCTGTTTAAAACAGACACCTTCTTGGGCTGCTTTCACCTAAATCTGTGACCCAAATAAAGGAGAGAAATAGATGTTCTGCCCTCTGTATGGCTTGTTTCCTATCAGGAAGCCTCAGGGTTTGAGATGTCAGATAGTCTTTGCCAAGTGAATTAAGTAAAAATGACTTTATGACAGCCTCATGCTGTTAGCCCTTGTAAATGTGGTAGGAAATTAAGTGCAAGACTTTCAGTAGCTAAGAGGTTTGTGGTAAAACAATCTTGTGAAGGGTATCTTGGAGATAAGATACAAAATAAAAAATGCAAGAAATACTGACACCTCTACCCACCTCCACTGCCCCCAGCTTAGGCCTGGGAGACACAGTGAAAGGTTTAATGAACGATCCTAATAACAAGGCTGGAGGGAGGGCAAAGAGGTGTGAGGCAGGAATGCAGGGAGAGCCGGTGCAGTGGTGCCACTCCAAGTCCGTGGGCTGTTGAGCACTGCACATGTTCCAATGCCACACCTCTGGGGCTCTCAGTAGGAAGGAGCAATACAGCTGCCCATCTCACATGGGTCTCCCCTTGGCAATTTCGGGTTGTATTTGTCAGGGGCCTCAGTCTCTAGGAAAATCCTCGGGCAGGAAGGGGACAGGGGCTGTGCATGAGGGAAGTAGGGACAGGAAACTGAAGAAAGAGCCCCCCACCCCAGATTGCACTTGTGGGAGACTTAGTGAGTGACCAAGGCATGGAGCAGGAGTTGCTAAGGGGAACTGAAGCGAAGTTCCCACCTGGCCATAAAGACAAAGAGTCTCTCTTCAAATGTCCTACCATTTACATCAACATCTATATGTGTACATCACAGGCCAGGGTGATGTCCTATACCTATACATGCTGACATCTATGAAGGCCAGTCTCCAGCTCTGGAACCCACTGGCCTCAGAAGCAATGAAGTGGAATGTCTGTACCCACAGGTGGTAGGTTGGGAGCCTTAGTCTTCAGCTGTGCCCAGTGGCCCAGTGCCATTTGTTCTGTTTGCATCAGTGTTCCTTCTAGTTTTTCCCAATCATGGTGCTGAAGAAGGATGTCTTTAATGCTCAAATCAGCCAGAACGACCTAGTTGGGGCCGGGAGTGTGAGAGAGGTGAGACAGGTCCATGTCTTTGGAGCAGACCTGTTGGGGCAGGACTGCCTTCTCCTCCTAACAACAGGCACAGAGGAAGAGAGCTTGGAACCTTAAAAGACCCAACTTTCTGGAGCTCCCCAGTTAAGAATGATGCTGTTCCTCAAGGGACTTTGTAGAAGCAGTGGGATGGCATTTGAAATTAGAACTGTGTATATACAAGGGACCCACAAACACCGCAAGGCAGCCACATGGCATCTTTGCAGCAAAGAAGGGGTTGTTCTGGAATTGCAACTTTGAACCAGGTCACCTCCCAAACTGCAGAGTCGTTAAAACTGTGGGGCTTGTGCAGGAAGCACGATGGTACCTTAGATGTGTCCTGACCCTGATGTGGGTGTTCCAACATCTCCTGTGCTGAAAGGAAGCACAGAGAGGTGTTCCTAACAGGGAGATGCTAAGATCTGTCTGTTCCCAAGAAGATGTGCAGCCTCAGAGAGATGAAACAAGGGCAGGGACAGTTTCTCCAGCAAAATACAGGCTCCCTGAAATCATTTATTTAAAGACCGAAGAGGAAAAGAGAAGTGTGTCAAGTAGCACGAGAAACACATGCGCGCACACACAACCATTTAAAAAATTCATTGGCCACTTTTCTGGACTACATGTCATGTGTGGTACTTCATGTCATGCATGGTACTTCACTTTCCTTACTTAAAATACCCTTCAAAATGGTTCCGTGTGACCGGTGTAGTTATAGACAAAATGGGGCTGTTTTACTGTTATGTTATAGTTGGCCATTTGGCTCTAGGCATTTGATTTGTCAATGGTTTTAGCTGGCTGGCCTAACTCCTTAGTAGAAGGGGAGAGTATTGTTCTCCATCTTTAAAAGGGGCACATCTAGAGGGGTAAACTCACCTCCTCAGGTCACCTAGCATATTAGGGAGTCGAGACCTTCCCATTACCCCCTATGCTGTTGTCCTCAGTGGCCTTTCTGACTGAATAGGAGAGGGAGCTGGAGACACTGAATTCAACAACGTGTCTGGATCAAATAAATGGTGAACTAAATGAGGAGGCAGCGTGGCAATTTATCCTCAATCTATCTCGCTTCAGGCTGTAAACTTCTGCTACAATGCAGAACTGCTCGGGTCTGTGGTTCACATTATCTAGGATTTGGAGGCCAGAACAGCGAATCCAAGCTGTGAACATTAACCTCTTGTCTGTCTCCCGATGGTAGCAGAAATCAGTCCATCTGTAACCACCCTGACCTGGGGAAGCAGAGGCATTATGACGTGTTGGACCAGAGGGGGGTGTGCATCAAGAAGAGTGTGTGTGCACACGTTTGAGGGTGAGGTTAAAGATGAAGGAGTATAGGGAATGAGGAGGGCATCAAGTAAGTCACAAAATGAAATAAAAGAAGAAGGGTTTATTTTGATTCTATTTTAAGTGTTTATAAACAGCAGCTTGGCCGGTTTGCCATATCGTGGTCTCACTTCTTCAGAAAACGAAAA
>PVJD01010007.1:0-57371 GCA_004026545.1 Mormoops blainvillei
ATTTTAGGTGAGGATCTGAATTAGTTCCAGTTGTGTTTTCACAATTCATTTTAACGCAGTGAATTTTAAACACCTTTTAAAGCTCTTGACATTTTTTCTTTTTTCAAAAGTTAGGTTTTCTGAGGTCATGTTGGTCCATGACATGTACATTTCAGGTATGTGGGCTCCCCACCCCAAGTCCAGTCTCCTTCCGGACTTCCCATTTTTCTCCGTTCTAACACATCTAACTGTTCCAAACAGGCGACGTGGCCCATGTGAAGCGGGGGTGGGGGTGAGGGGTGGGGGGCGCTTACTGTATAGAACCAGAACTTGACAATGGGAGCATTGTAGAATTCACAGATCTTCGTTCCGATGGGGATACTCCTCTGTTTTCTGTGCTCATTCTCCTCATCTCCCTTTCTCGAGCTGGCGTCTGCATTCACGTCCTGAAAAAAAATGGCAGGCAGGATGGCAAAGTGGAAAATGAAACATTCCCCAGCACACTATCTTCGTGTGCTGGGGTATGTGTGTGGAGACACACAGGAACCTTTGAAAATAAAGAATTACAAAACCTGTCCTCAAGATAGAAAACTGTCCTCAACAATTGCGGTTTGTTCATTCTCGGCGAGAGAAATCTCAGCGATTTTGAGAACTGATACTTGCATGAGCAAGGGTGACACTGACCAGAGGCTCTTCTTCTTTTTCTTTGCCATCTTCGTTTTCCTTGGATGTTTGATAAGAGAAGTCGTCGTAGGTGCGAAATTCCAAAAACAGGATGGTGGGGGGGAGAAGGATCCCCATGATAACCTGTGGGTGGTGAGAAAAAGGGATTTTTCAGCTGTGTCAATTCTCAAACCTTTTCCCACCGTTGGTAAAAAATTTTTTTTTAAATTCTCACCCAAAGACATGTTTATTGATTTTAGAGAGAGGGAGGGAGGGACAGAGAGAGAGGAGACAAACATCGATTGGTCACCTCCTGTACCCCGACTGGGGATCGAACCCGCAACCTTTTGGTGGACGGGATGATGATCCAAAAACTAAGCCACCCAGCCAAGGCGAAAACCTTGTTATTTTTGTCATGGTGGTCCACTGATCACGTCACTCGGGCATGAGCCCACCTGGGTTCAGGTCCTGGACTTACTCAGATCTTAGACAAGTCACTTAACCTCGACTTTTCAGGTCCTCCATGCGGGACAAGGGTTGTCACAGCATCTCCCTCATGGGGTAGTTTGGAGGAGTAAATGAAACAACCCACAGGGAACGCTGAGTTCAGCCAGGCAGAGAGGACGGGTTCCCAGGGGTCACTTGTCCCCGTATCGTCCTTACCAGCCTGACAGCGCGCCACACACACCTTGAGGCCAGGGTTCTTCCTCATTCGCAGCCTGCCCATCCACATGTCCGTCAGCAGCATCTGGCTGCAGGTGTGAGCAATGAAGTCCCGGTGCTTGGCCGCAACGGCCAGCTTCAGGCAGGTCGAGTTGCTCCAGTTTTTCAGCTCGTACGTGAGCAGTTTCATGGCGATCTGTTCATCGTGCTTATAGGACTGGTCTAACAGTTCCACAGCCAACTGGCCAAAGTCTCTGGACGGAAAGAAATGGAATTAGGGCTGAAGCCACAGTGGCCGCAGATTCTTGGTTAGAGGGTCTTGGCCACAGGGACATCATGGAGCCGCGACAATCTTTAAAGCTCGTCGGGGTATGTCCCCAGAGGGGAACCGCTGGGGTGGGGCTCTGTGCTCAGTTGTGTTGGGAGATGCTATTCTCGCTGCAAATGAAGCTTTAGGTGGACCCCAAATTTGCCCCTCAAACCCCAGAAACACAGAGATGAGAAGACAAAGCCCCTCCCTCACGTGTTCCCACCAGGGATGCAGATTAGAAAGACAGCAAAGGGTTTAGAAGTCAGAAGAGCAGCTACCCTTTGTGGAGGTGACAGGTGGACACTGAAGGGGACCCCAGTAGGAGCAGGAGGCAACCAGTTGATGTTTCTCTCTCTCTCTCTCTCTCTCTCTCTCACTTCCTGCCTTCCTCTCACCAAAAGCAACAAAAACATGCCCTTGGGGGAGGATTGAAAAACAAACCAACAAACAAAAAACAACTGTCCAGAAACACCTCAGAGGGGCGGAAGGAAAAATGTCAACATGCGGGACACAGCAATTTATGCACAAGCTTTAAGCATAATTGTACTGAAGTGAGAAATACAGGCGCCACCCCCGCAAAGGGACAGGTACTCAGGACAAAAGTCTTCCGTTCCCTCCGGACGCTAACTTGGAGTTGTTGTCCAAATCCTGGGAGATGTCATCCACCAGCTCGCTCTCGGAGGACTCGTGGGCCATGGACTTGTAGAGCTTGCAGGCCACGAGGGCCTTGGCCATGCTCTCCTCGCCCCGCTGCCACAGGAAGATGGCCATCTTCTGGCGCTTCATCAGCACGGCCCACACCATCAGCTCGTGGAAGGGATACTGGAAGCGACTCACGGCCGGGTCGTCCACGTCAATGTCGATTTCCTCCTCCTTCTTCTTCTTTTTCTTCTTCTTCCCTTTGGCCGGAGGCTCGTCATCCTGAGGGGAGACAAGCACACGGTCCATGGTTCTGCCATATACATGGGCAGCTAAGGATTTCAGGAGGACGCAAGAAAACCCTTCTTAGGGACCTCTGGGACTTCCACTCAGTGTATTAGTTCTTCTGAAAAGATGCACATGGTTATTGTGAGAAGCAAACCAGGAGAATGAGCCAAAAGGCATACTGCTGTTTAAAGAACTTGTACCCTTGGGTTGGCAGTGTTTTTTAAAAATCCCACTACACCAAGGTCGAGGGTTCAATCCCCAGTCATGGCCCATATAAGAATCAACCAATGAATGCATGAATAAGTGGAACAACACATGGATGTTTTAAAAACCAAGGAGGTGCTGCAAAAATAAAACAATAACAATAAGAACACACTTAAATACAAAAGCACCATGGGAGAGATGAAACCCATGGTTTATTTCCTCAAGAAACTCTTCCAAGAGCCAATTGTCATTTGCGGACATAGCGGAACCAGGGATCCACTGGTGAATCATAAAAGGGGATAGAGAAAAATGTCTTCGGTTTCCCTGCCAATGTTTTAGGGACGCAGACGTTTCACTGTGAATGAGCTCTGTCTTTTGGTGCACAGGATTCAAATGGAACTCCAGTATTTCCCATTTCCCAATGGGGTTTTGAGGGATGGTTCTTAAAAACGGTGCAGGATAGGAAAGAAATGTCCATGCAACTGAGAGAATCAGGAGCAGGGAAACATGGAAACAACATGTAAATAGGTGGGAAACTTAGACTGTCCCAGACAAAGACTTCAGTGCTCACTGGAACATTAAAAATGATATTTGGCCCAGACCAGTGTAGCTCAGTGGGTTGGGTATCGTCCTGCAGAGTGAAGGGTCACTAGTCCGATTCCCAGTCAGGGCACATCCCTGGGTTTTGGGCCCACGAGCCAGAAGCAACCAATCAGCGTTTCTCTAACACATGGATGTTTCTCTCCCTCTCTTTCTCCTTCCCTTCCCTTCTCTCTAAGAATAAATAAATAATATCTTTTTTAAAAAGCTATTTGTTCTTCTGCAAACAGCGTTCCCATCAATTATCTACATTTTTTTTTTCGAGTATCTACTTTTACTCTTACTCTGAGAGGCTGTGAATTTCTTCATTTCCTCAGATGAGAAATTCGTGGCCAAGAGCCTGCCCACAGTGACGCGGGTGGTATGGCTGGAGTGGGGTGGGGGGCCTTCAATCTCTATCCCACGCTCTTCAGGACGGCCCCAATTTTAATAACCTCATAATGAGTTACAGCATTTTTACTTAAACTATCGTATCTTGACTCTGATCTCAGTGGTTTTGTTTTAATTTTCTAATTTGTCACAGTAAAACTATACAGTAATTTTGGGAAAGTTGATCCACATAGGCTAAACATCGACGTAATAGAAATTTTAAAAGAAAGAGCTTTATTTTCAAGGATATATTAAATCAAATGAAAAACCATCAATGGCTAATGAAATGTAAAACAGAAGGTTTTTTAAGCCTACCTTTCAATAATATAGAATATTATAAAAATATTAATTATATGCAAAATGCTCTTAAAATGATTTTAAGATTGTTAGAGAGACCATATACCAAACAGTGGCTCCACTTACCTAAAATGCAAAGAACTCCCACAAGAAACAAGAAAAAGAGAAACGACCAAAGAAAACAACAACAGACAGGAACCGGAAATATAAAGAGAAATCAACAGATCCACAGTCACAGTGTGTCTCCAAACACACCTCACTTAGAAATGAACTTGAAAAAAATTAGTAACTATAGAAGCAAATGGAATAACATAATGACCAAGCTTTGTCAGACCGGTAAGCATAAGTACTGGACCCCACGAGCTGAGAATATAAGTTTGTTTCCAGTACCTGTGAATCATTAACAAAAGTCAACCAGGCATTAAACCCCAGTTTCTCTGAGATTTTCTGTCTCAGTGATTTCATGTTAGTCTGCATTCAAGGAATAAAATGAGAAATTAGCAATGGTGGGGTACCCAGGAAAGTCTGTACCTAGAAAAGGTAAAATACGCTTATAACTCTTGGACTAAAGAGGAAATGATAAATATTTAGAAATGATGGCAGTGAAGGTTCTACTTACCCAAACCTGTGGGATACCATGAAAACAATGCTCGGAGAAAAATTATACCTTTAATACATTTATTGGAACACAGGGAAGACAGAAACTAAGCCAACCTCACTTTCAAACTGAGTCAGTGAAAACCATACAGGAACTCTATAGAAAACATGCAGAAGAAATGAATAAAAATAAAAGCAGATATTATTAAAATAGAAAACAGAATAAAGAACGTTGCTCGATAATGCAAAAATACCAAATACATAGGCAAGTATGGTTAAGAAGAAAAAGGAGAAGATATAAACTTTTAAAAATTAGAACAAGAAATGGCACACAGCTAAAGATGTTGAGGAGGTTAAAAAGTTAGGATATTAGGGGCCCTGGCCCCCGGGTAGCTCAGGTGGTTAGTGCGTTGTCCCAATAGGCCAAGGTTGTGGGTTCGATCCCCGGTTAGGGCACATACAAGAATTAACCAATGAATGCATCAATGAGTGGAACAACAAATCAATGTTCTCCCTCTTCTCTCTTTCCCTCCCCCTCTCTCTCTCTAAAATTAATTTAAAAATTAGTAAATAAAAAATTAGAATACTCCGTAAAACTTTATACCAATGAAGGTGTAGATGAAATAAATTGTTTTCTAGGAAAATGTGAATGACCAAAGTTAACTCTAGGAGCCAGAAAGCCTGAACTGACTCATATTATGAAAGTTATTTTAGAAGTAGTGAAAGATAGCTCCCAAAGCAGGGCAACACCTGGCAATTTTTAGAGGCGAGTTCTACCGAAACTTCACCCAACAGACACACCCTACATGACTCAAAGATTTTGGGAGAACAGAAAGTTACAGAAAGCTGAATACCATAGCCTGCATGGGACCACAACTCCAGCAACCACGATCCACCGTGCTCAAGGACGGCCTTAATTGTGAATGCAGAATCAAAGTCATCTACCCTGAATCCACACAGAAATTGGGATGCTACTGAAAACATGAATTTGCTTGAGAAGAGCCTTTACAATAGCCAATTTTAGTATTCTGTGATATGGCATTTCTTCCATTTGCTTGAATATTTTTATGTCTACGTACTTGGTTCTTGAGGTTATTTCTGAGTACTTTTGTCCTACTGTCAGGGAAATTTTTAGTCGATTTTCCTGGGTTTTCCAGATATGACATGTTAATTATTTTCTCCCCCTTTAAGTTACTTTCAACATGAATTCTTTAGGTGGTACGGTTTCCAGAACACTGTAAAAAGCTAATGGGCATAATTATGACATCAACAATAATGGGCCTCCTTGTCTTGTTCTTGATTTTAATAGAAAAGGCTCCAGTGGTCCACTGCTCAGTAATAAGTTTCCTCTTCCTATAAGCGATCCACGTATTTTAATCATGTCAAAGTATTTTTATTATCATTTATTCTATTTTGGCATTCTGTTTCTCATAAGCTAGCTTTTTTTTTAAAGTTCAGGAAACTATTTTGCTTTTTTTTTCTTTTTTATTCCCGCATCCCCCACCCCGTGCTTTGGCAGCCATCGGCTTGTTCTTCCTATCTATGGGTCTGTTTCTGTTTTGTTTGTTCATTCATGTTGGGTTTTTTTTAGATTCCAACTATAAGCGAAACCATATGGTATTTTTTTCTTTCTCTGTCTGGCTTATTTCACTTAGCATAATACCCTCTAGGTCCACCGATGTTGTCCCAAATGGCAAGATTTCATTCCTTTTTATGATTGAGTTAATATTCCATTGTCTGTATGTACCACATATTCTTAATATTTTATTGATTGATTTTGAGAGACAGGGCAAGAGAGAGAGAGAGAAATATCGATTTGTTGTTCCACTTATTGATGCACTCATTGGCTGCTTCCTGTATGTGCCCTGACTGGGAATTGAACCCGCAACCTTGGTGTATCAGGACAATGCTCTAACCTACTGAGCTACCCAGCCAGAGTGATACTCCTTCTTCTTTATCCATTCATCCATCAGTGGGCACCTGGGTTGTTTCCATGCCTTCGCAATTACAAATAACACTGCGCTGAACTTAGGGGTGCATGTATCTTTTCCAATTAGTGGTTTTGTTTTCTTCAGATAAAGACCCCAAAGTCATATTGCTGGATCATATGGCAGCTCTATTTTCAGTTTTTTAATTCTTTACCATCTACTAAAAAATGATCACATCATGCTGTTTTTGTTTAACTTATTGATATGAGGCAATATCTTAAAGACTTATTAACATGAAATCATATTTGCGTTCTTAGAAGACTTTAATTACTTGTTTATGACTTTAGAAATATTCCATTGAATTTATTATTTTGGAGTTATTTATTACTTTTGCATAGTTTTGTGTCATTATTCTCCAGGGTTTTTTGTTTAATCCTCATCTGCTTTTGAAACCATGATTTTGCTAATTCTATAAAATGAATTGGGTAACATCTAACTTTTTAAAATGTTTACTATTACTTTACGTAATTTGACTGAATCATCTAAGCAAATCTGGTGTGTGTAGTGTAATGGGTTTAATCATGGAAAACAAATTCACGCAATTTTATGTTAAACAAACACAAAAAGAAGGTGGTACATACATTTGACCAAGATACCAAAAACTATTGAAAACAAACGCAACTTACTTCCATTCCCAGCAGTTTAAGGGCTTTAGGCTGCACGATGAAAGGGAAGAAAAAAACCCAATGTGATCAGGTAACTGATGTTAGTAGCACGTTAGCAGGAGAGTTAGGAAGAGACATAATAACAGATTAACAATTAAGGACAATGGTGAAGGAAAGGAAATGCCTTAATATGACAGCTCCGCTCCCGTGAAGTCACCTGAGGGGAAAGGTGTGCAGACATATGACCCTTGTTCCAGCTGGAACCAGGGAAGTTCCCTCACAGAAATGCAGGCACAGGGCTGCGGGCTCCAACTGCGGAGGGGAGGGGGCTTTGTAGCAGAGCTGACATTTGAGTTGGGCTTGTGCTAAGCGAGAGATTTTGATGGTGGTGCCGGGGGAGACCCGGCCAGCACGGCCATACAGCTTGATTTTGGCAGAGGTCCGTGGTTCCCCATGACAGGATGGGGATAACTGTCAGCTTGTTGGAGAACCTTAGATGCTAGGACAATGACCTTGGCCGTGAATCCTCAGGCCGCGGGGAGCCCTGGGGGCCTCTGAGCAGGGGTTGCACTGACCCCACTGTTGCTTTGGAAAAACTAGGTCACCGCAGCAGCTGTGGGATGAAGAGGGCAGCGACAAAGGGGCGGGGGGCGGGGGAGCAGATGCAGACAACGGGCTGAGCATCTCGACATGTTAAGGATAAAGGACAGTGGCTCCTGGTGAAGCCTGGGTGTCTGTCGGGACAGTGAGGCCTCACACCCGCAGGAGGAAAGGACAGCTGTGCTTGGGGACAGGGTGATGACAAGCTGGACTTTGAACGGGCTGAGTTATTGGAAAAGACAATGAGGAAGCCCGAGTGAGTCGGGAATGACACAACACCACACACGGTCACTTAGTTCTACCCTCTTGGGCCCAAACAAGTTGTTGTAAAGGGTCCGGAAGCCCTTGCGCGTGTAGTTGCAGCGGTAGGCGCCTCCCATGAGGTACTCCAGCACCAGCCCGATGTCTATGAGGCTGATGTGGTAATCGGGCGGCAGGTTGCCCTGGAAGAGAAGAGGCCATGTCTCAGGCCCTGTGGGAACCGTGGGTCCCTCACCCCTCAGACGCGAGCAGTCGTTCCTGATCCCTGCTCTGGCGCTAGTGTAACAACGGGGCAGCACTCGGTCTATTGCCATGTGACTCAGCCATACTTCAGAAAACGGGTTAAACCTTCCCAAGGAGAAGAGTTAGAAGTCAGGTAGAGGATTGGACTTAGATAGCACGGCCGGCAGTGCACGGGCGTAAGCAGAAAGCAAGAACCGTGAGCCTTCCTTTGCCCAAGCAGACGGGTTTTCTGGAGAAGCTGCTGTGCTAGCTGCTTGCAGGGCAGAAGCCCACTTCCGGGGGCTGGGGTCTAGATTTCACGTGGAACAGGAAGGCAGGCTCCGCGGGAGGCAACGGGAGGGGGGACTGTCGCTGGGGTCTGGCATCTCTGGTGGCAGCTTCACATGGTGCCCTGTGACTTTCTGGGGTACCCCCAGATTTCAGTAAGAACCCAAACCCACAAACAACCCGGTGCAATTGGGAGTCGGGGAGGGGGCAGGGTCCAATGACTATCTTCGATTACTGCAACTGGACTTTCATAGGACACATGACAGGACTGTCTGGGATTCTCTTCTCTATGCCGCCATCTGAGTTAGTTTCTCTCGCTGAGAGCATGAAGGTGCATTCCACACTTGGCGTGCCAGGGGCCGCGGCAGTCTAACGAAATGAATCACTTCTGACGCCAACCCTATCTAATGCTTTAGCCTGTGGCCACATGACTCAAGAAAGACCAGGACAGGAGGGTGGGTCCAGACGGCGTCCTCCAAGAACATGGACCGTTATACTGCGCAGCGGTGAGAAGTGAGGAACACATGTCGCTTCCCAAAGATGGAGCAGAGAGGGCCAGGAACAATGGCTTTGATCCCCAGAACACACACAGTGACGCAGGCATGTCCTAATGGTACTTCGAGAAAGAGGTGGAATGACAGGTCTTAACATAGATGCAGAACACGTGGTGGCAGGGACAGACGTCAGCCTGGCCAGCTGGAGGGCGGGCCCTCCCCCGGCTGACACCCTGACCTTGGCTGTGGGGCCCACCCCTCACCACTCATTCAGCTTATCATGTGTGGGGAGGAGCCTTAAACTGTAAAAGGTTGATTTTTTAAAATTGTAAGTAAATTCTTTCCATGAAGAGAGGGGTTCGTTATTTCCTAGGCCACCAATTAAGAGGGGCACACGTTTTAGAAATGTAAAAATTGCTTTATAGAACGTCTTCTTGGGAAGTCCAAATTGCCTGTTCTAAAAACAGTCAGAGGGATGTACAGTACAGCACAGGGAATACAGTCAGTGATGTTGTCATAATTACATATGGCGTCTGGTGGGCACTGGACTCATCGGGGGGTCACTCCGGATACAAATGCCTAATCACTATAGTGTACATCTGAAGCTAATACAATACTGTATGTCAGCTCTCATTGGAAAATAAGTTTTTGAAAGATACGCTATCGAAACATGCCCATAGGTACGAATAATGAAACGGCAGACCGACCTTCTTAACGTCCCTGACCAGCAGATGGAGAGTGTTCGGAGGACCCAGTCTCTGCAAGACAAGCATTCAGCCATGTTAACTGTGGTTTTCTCTTCAGCCTGGAGCAAAATCCTATCCCAGGATTAAAAAAAAAAGTCCTGTTTGCCATTAAATGGCGGCCCTCCCAGCTGGAACGGTGTCTCGATAATTCTGGACTCCTCTGGGCTCTTTCATGCTCACCGTGCAGCAGCGGTCAGTGCGCCCAGGGCTCCCCGCGGCGCCCCCTCCTAGAACACTCACCGTGTTGTAAAGCTCTTCCAGCCTCGGGATGGTAAGAAAGTGCTGCATGTTGACTCCGTTTTCGATCAAGAGCTTCACAAAGTCCACGCGATCCAAGACCAAAGCGTCCAGCATGGCTTGTTCCAGTGCGTTCACCTGCACAGGGGAGAAGGGGCACCTAGGAGTGTCCTCTTGGGGGGACACAAAGCAGGAGGCAGGTTGGAAACATCCCAAAAAGCGTATTCTGACTCCCAAGATTCCAGAGCTTTCCAAACGGGGTCCTCTCTGCTCTCTGTCTTCACTAAACACACCCATCTCCCCTCTCCTTTCTCATCAGCTTGACCTCTATACGTCAGACCAATGATCCAAGTTTGATAAAAGGACAAAAAGAAGTGATTTTAAAAAAACAAACTGAAGACTATTCACAGTTACAGCCAAACTGCCACTGCTCTCTCCAGTTTTCAGTTTTGTTTTTAATTAAGATAGTTTACCAGCTTTTCTTTTAATATAAACACAAGGAAGAAACCCCACATGAGTTGCATTCTTTTCAAACTAAAACTGCAATCACACTTGACACTCCAAGCTCGCACCTCCACGAGTTGTCTTTGAGGTGGGAGATTACACCATTTTATTTTTCATTATTTAGTATTTATGTCTCTGTCCTTCAATAGTGATGGGACCTGCAGTCCTCAGTAAAATGCTAAGGCTTGCTGGTCAGAGTTTGTTTCTTTGACTTAGAATCCCTGTGTGGCAGCCAGGTGGGACCGAGTGGGCGTGCAGCATGCCGCCAGGGCGAGCGACAGTGACTGTGCCGGTTACCTGTCACTGCAGAGGCCCCGGTGCCCTGTCTGGCCTGTGTCCTGTCAGTGACAAGCCCAGATATGGGCAATGTTAACCTCCTCTACACCTAATCCCAGGTTTCGTGTTTTGTTCAGTAACAGTTGGGGTATTGCCCATATTTTCACGCATCAAGCATCTGCGTGTCTGCCAGGTAGAGAGACCGATGACCCAGTCTCCTCTGTCAGTGGCTCCCAAAGCAGGAACATTTGGGAAAACCTGACATCTGCATCTCAGCAAAGGTGCCATGGCTGCAACCTCGTCGATGCCTTCCCGTGGCCTGGGACCCAGGGCCCTGGGTGGGGCTGGAGCCAAGAGACCTGGGGTGCCCCTTCTCTTTGAGGAAGGGGGTGCCAGTCTCAGGAACTCGAGGTGCCCGAGGCCTGGGAGCAGCGACTCCCCGCATACCCAGTTCAGCAGCTCGATCTTCCGCGGGTCAGTTTCCTCCTCCACCTCCTCCTTCACTTTCCCTTTCTTCTTGCCTCTTCCTTTTCCTCGGCCCGCCTTGGTGGTTGCTGTGAGCGGCTTCTTCTCCTTCTCCGTGACCTTGCTCTCGGTCGGGGGGGCCAGGCTGCTCAGGGGCTGCAGTCCACAGGGTGGAGAGTGTTCGGTGGATGCAGGATGGGGAGAAGCACACACGCGCACACATGTACATGTAATGCACATATGCACCGTACACTCGTGTGAGCATGAACACACACACACACACACACACACCCCTCTAGGTCTCCAGGGTTTTGTGAAACAGAGTTTGAAAACTCAACGCTCCCAATGCGATCGTTGTATTTAATTTTAAGGGGCTATTTTTTCTTTTGTTTAAAAGGGTAAAATCCTTGCCCTGGCTGGTGTGGTTCAGTGGGCCGAGCGCCAGCCTGTGAACTGAAGGGTCACTGGTTCAATTCCCAGGCAGGGCACATGCCTGGGTTATGGGCCAGGTCCCCAGTCGGTGTGCTGGGTGAGAGGCACCCGACTGATGCTTCTCTCGCCCATCAGCATTTTTCTCCCTCTCTTTCTCCCTCATTTCCCCTCTCTCTAAAAATAAGTAAATAAAATCTTTAAAATAGATAACTAATTAAAAGGGTAAAAGCCCACTTTCACCAGCCAGGCTGAAATATTTAGTGACTTTCTTCAAGAGCACTGGTTCGAGTCTGTGATTGGCGCTGGGGGCTCTAACTTCCTTCTGGCTCTTTGACGGTAAATAGCGACATCTCCTAATAATGCTAGCGGAGCACGCGTTGAATCATCAGAAACCCCGGATCATTTCCTGGGGCCTGGGTCGCGAGGGGAGCACAGACTAATGTAGAATCTGGACAGAGTCAGGATAAACCGTATGAATTTGGAAAACAGTTTCACCGGCCAGTGGGGCCCGAAGACAAAGATCTGGCTTCGTGCTATGTCGACACGGTTCCAAGCCAGCGCCAAGCTCAGCTGGTCTGGGGCGGATGCGTTAGTTCCTGGAAAAGCAAAAAAGCAGGCGACTCTCTCTCCGTGCCTGGACCGCCTGGGGTTTGGGGGGTGCCGGGCGGTGGGCACAGGCTCCCTGGGGCTGGAACTAAACATCGCCGCCTTTTCTCGTGCCCTGGATTGACTGCCCAGGCCCCGGAGCTAAGAACTCCATCTTCTCAAGGGGCTGCCCAGGAGGAGGCTGGAGGCAGCCCCGTGACTCTGGGATGCTTATCTGGACTTGGGACGGTCCGACCTCCTCCAGGGCAGGTCAGCAGGTGCTGCCCCTCCCCCCAGGCCGGAGGTGACGGCAGCCAGAGAGCACCACCCCACAGCCCCACGGAGAACCAGCCCAGCACCGCCAGGCAGCCGCCCACGGTGACTCCTTCTCCTCCCTCCTACTGTTTGTCATTGTCCCAGTATAGCCAAGTGGCAGGCAGGAAGCGGGTGTCCCCAAGCAACCCCAGGAGTGGTCAGGTCGCAGCCTGTCTTTAGGAGAGCGGCGGGGAAACTGGACAAGCCACCACAGGATGCAGTGATTGAAAAAGAAAACCCATTTGGAGTTTACCCTCTTCAAGTCGAAACCCTTAATGAAACTGGTTCCAGATGGAAACTGGCTCTGACTTCAGCTGTCACGGTCCACGGCTGAAAGCACCCCTATCGGTCTACCTTGCCGTTCTACCTTGGCTTCCACCTGAGATGAGTCTAGGCAGGTGGCCGGCTCAGGGCTCCATCACCAACAGGCACAATCCCCAGAGGGAGAAGGCGACCAATCTCTGAAAGGACAGAGGACACCATCTCCCCAGAGCTCACCTTTCAGCAGGGCGGTTAAAATCGCCATCTCCATGTCGTGCTGCCCCTCGGCTCCCATTCTAAACACGGTGACCTGAAAACGGGTTGAGCCATGAAAACGCTGAGTGAAGCGAAGTGGGATACAAGGGGGAGAATTGGGGTGTTTTTTTTAATCCTCAACCGAAGATATGCTTATTGATCTTTTTAGAGCGAGGAAGGGAGAGGGGGAGAACCATCGATGTGAGAGAGAGATATGGACTGGTTATCTCCCGTTTGTGCCCAGACCAGGGATCGAACCCGCAGACTTTTGGTGCATGGGACCATGCTCCAACCAACTGAGCAACCTGGCCTGGGAGGGCAGGGTGTTTTTAAAAAGGATCACAGAGACCAACATGCAAGGATTCCAAGAGGAAAACCATTTTAAACCCGGGTCTTCTGGCTTTCGGAAGTCCTAACTCTGAGCCGTTGTCTGGACTTTATTTTATTACTTCACCTGCTCATTCAGGTTCTGTACTCCAATATCTAAATTGCTATGGGAGATGACAAAATCATTTCTACTCAGATTCAGTATACAGGTCTACCTCATTTTATTGGGTTTTACAGGTACTGTGTTTAGAAATTGAAGGCAAGGCCCTCTACCAGCTAACAGATGACAAGTCGCAGACGGATTGGATGATGGTTAGCATTTTTTTTAGCAATTAAATGTTTTTTAATTGAGGTATGTACATTGTGGGTTTTTTTTTTGACGTAATGCTATTTCACACTTAATAGACTGCAGGATAGTGTGAACAGAACTTTTATGCGCATGGGGGAGAAATTCATGTGACTCGCTTTTTTGCAATATTTGCTTTATAGTAGTGGCCTGAAAGCAAACCTGCAATATCCCTGAAGCATGCCTGCATTTGTAGGAAATTTGTAGAATTTTGAAGAGGCTGCCTTCTGTGTACAACGAGAGTGCCTGTTCTTTGTAAGAATCATTAAGGAGGCAAAGAGCAGGAAATTATTACAGGCACATCTCATTTCATTGTGTTTTGCTCGATCGCGCTTTGCGAATACTGCGATTTTTTACAAATGGAAGGCAAGACCCTCCACCAGCAAAAAAGATGACAACTCGCTTTATCGTGGCGGTCTGGCACCGCACCCATGCTATCTGTCAGGTATGCCTGTACTGTATTTGGAAGTGATGTGATAGAATTTTATAAGCTCACCTAAAAGAATGGTATGTGTCAGTCTGCGGATCTTCAGATCCGAGTAACAGCAAACACCTTAGAGTGGGTGTGATGTGGCGTGACATCACGTCCCCTAATGGCGACTGAAGTCTGAATGCACCTGGGTCGCTCCTCTGCGTGAGCCCACGCGGCCGCCGCGTGGGCAAGGCACCCAGGTTGGTGCAGATTTGTAAGCCACCTCTTGGAAAAGCTGAGCTAAGATACGACCAACCCCTGTCACGCACACGTGGGCAGAATTAGGAAGGAAACATGATTCTCTCTGCAGAGCTGGCTTGAAAATAAACTCAAGACACTTACAAGTTCTTTCTTCTTCATGCACTCCATTATAATTGCAAACAGCTGATGCGACTGCGTCTTGCTCTGATTAAACGTCTTCTGCATGGTGACCAGGAGCTGGTCCCTGAGGGATTCATTTATTACCCTGTTCAAAGGAAAGACCACAGGGAGGGAGACAGCACCAGTTCAGTCAGTGTACGTGAATCCATCCGGCACATCTGGGTCCATCTGGTGTCTTTGGTCGGAAACTTTTCCATTGGAGGGGATCCCGGGAGAGCCGACGAAAAGGGAGCAGAGTGTGAAACTGCGTTCACACTTGTCCTACATTCCAGGCTGGTTGGAAACCTTATAAGGGAAAATGGAACTGGGAGAGAGGGGGTTCCCCCAGAAAGAGAATTCTGGAAGAAACATCACGGTCTTGACTGCCCCTTCTCCTGCTGACCTCGGGACACGGGAGATCTTTTTTATTTGATGTTTTTGGAATGGCTAAGGTTTCTTTCTGGTCCTAAGGGCAAGGCAGTGAAAACCCCACCCTTCAGAATAGGTCAGAAATCCTACCCTCCTTCCTCACAGTACTTGTGCGCAAAAGACAGAATGTCCGCGGCACGTCCGCTTCCGTCACAAACCACCACGGGGACTGGAGGCTCCTCTCGGAGATATTCCAGGACGATGGAAAAGACATTAGGACCGCCTTCCACCACGAGGCCCACCACGGGCACGCCCTGGCCCAGTCCTGCAACACATGCCACTCTCACCCTCAGACCCACGTCCCAGCACTGGCTGCTCCTCATGTTAATTTCTAAGACTACAGCTTTGACAATTGGACAGATGTCCCAGCGGGTGTGTGTTGACCCAGAGACACGGTGATGGTTGTTTCCATTCTTTTATTCAAACCCTGTATGATGGCCATATTGGAAAAAGCAGAGTCTTAAAATCACGGCCTTTCTGAATCACGTGGGGTTGAGTTCCATGCAGAACTCACCTGCCATGCGGGCTACTTCAAGGTGAGATGTGAGGGACTCTATAAGATTCTCTTGGCTGGAAAAATACCTCCCTTGCTGCCCTGCCCCAGGGTCTGACACTCCCACCCTGGACGGCTATCCCCTAAAGAATGACACAGTGGCCCTGACCAGGGTGGCTCAGTTGGTTCGGTGTTGCCCCACAAAGCGAAAGGTCGCCGGTTTGATACCTGATCAGGGCACATGCCTGGGTTGTGGATTCGGCCTCCAGTCGGGGTGCATATGAGCGGCAACCACTCCTTCCCTTTCTCCCTCCCTTCTCCTATCTCTAAAAATAAATAAATAAAATCTTCATGGTTTTTTTTTAAAGAAAAAAGAATGACACTGTGAGAGGCATTGGACCAGCGATAAAAGAGCTCAGTTCACCTCCTGACCTCATTCATTAGCCATATGACATCAGGCCAATTACCAAGCCACCATGGGCTGTAGGGGACCATCTGTCAAAGGTGCATCATCACCGTGTACCTTTGTCTCCTACAGGGGCAATAAATACAAATATAAGAAACTGTTTGGACATCCAAGGACTTTGTAAACTTTAAATGGCTTGTCCATGTGGTATGTTCCGCCTCCAGTACCTGAAACAGGCAGTGAGTTCCAGGGAGGGCAAACTCATTGACCACCATGAGCCCTTCAGGGTCCTCCCCTCGTCTCTACCAAACCACAGGACTCTCCAGGGACAAGGTGGGAGCAAACGAACGTTGGTGGCAGAACCAGCAGGGTGGGCTCTGGGAAGCAGGAGCAGCAGAACCTGGGGTTCCAAAGAACCTGGGGCTCTGGCCGTGGAGGAGCAGAAGAGACAAATGTGCCTCACTCACAACTTTACCCCAGGCCAGCCACATATTATATTCTGAGCATCTTTCGCCAGACGTCACAGTAGTTACTTGACTAACATCAACCAAGTGGGAGACGTGTCCTTGGTCTCACAGTTCTGAAGGTTGCTAGCATATGTTAGGAGATCTAGGGATGTCTTTTAAAAATATATATATTTATTTTTTAGAAAGAGGAAGGGAGGGAGAAAAGGAGAGAAACCTCAATGTGAGAGAGAAACATTGATTGGTTGCCTCTCATGGGGAACTGAACCTGCAACCCCGGCATGTGCCCTGAGCAGGAATCGAACCGGCAACCTTTCACTTTGAAGGATGACCAACTGAGCCACGTGTGCCAGCTAGAGTGAGATCTAAGAATTTCAAGTGGAGGGAATTCAGAGTTTCTGGTTTGCTTCCGTGATGCATTTCTATAGTCAGGAACTTCTGCATATTTTGAACAACTCTTACCAGAAAAATCTCAGCTAAGTTCAGTTCAGCAAATGTGTGTATGAGAGTCTGCTTCAGGCCTGGCCCTGGCTAAGAGAAACTGGAAAAATGGGCCAGGATGCCACGAGCCCTGCCCCTGACGTTTCCAACCCAAGCGAGGCCTAGCATTTTAGATATCGAGGAATGAGATAGCCGAATCATCTTCTTTTTAAGAAGCGGAGTGGAATTAATTCTTTGTGATTTAGGCTGGACTCCCCAAAGCTCCGTGCTGTGAGAGGTGACAACTGAGCACCCCTTTGCTGTCCCTGCCCCACTCAGAGCCCTAGGCAAAGGATGACAAAGGGAAGCCCACCAGTCACGTGGCCAGGCGAAGTTGGGCAGTGTGAAACTTACAGGTCCAGAAAAATGAAAACACGTGAGAACAAAAAATTCAGTCACCAGCCAGTTTATCTACAGAGATCGGATCCTCGGACACCTACAACTTGCACAGCAGAACCTCTCCGTTCTAACCATCGTGCAGCCTACAGTCCCTTTAATTGTGCTTCATAATGATCGCTTCCCAGGTTGTCTTTCACAAAAATGACGCCAGTCACAGTAAAGACAAAACGCTCTAGACGATCACTTTTTAGACCGCTGTTGGACAATAAAAGTTGCTGGAGTATGAACATATTCCAAGGGGTTACCAAGGGGAATGAATTATTTTCATTCTAACGGGTTGTTTTTATCATGTCGTCTGGTCGAGAGCCGCTGCTTCCCCTCTAGCTTGACCTCAGCATCCACCCGCTGGAGGGGCTACGTGGTCCCCCTTGGTCTGGCCGAGAGACCAGAGCTGGAGCTGTTCAATCCAGCGATCACACAACACTTGGCTGATAGAGGAAACCACACTAAGTCTTTGAGAAATGGTTTCTGTTCGAACATTAAAAAAAATAACTACAGCAATTCTGGGGAACCGGAACCATTGAACGGCAGGGTGGGCGGCTGCCGTCACCATGGCAACCGCTATGGAGCTCTTCCTGGCATCAACCCTCCTGGTGATCTTGGGGCAGAGCCTCAGGGCACAGCTCAGTGCGTGCTTTTTGTAGGTGGCTAAGGAAGAGGCTGGAGGCAAGTCATCTTCAGCTGCTCTAACAAGAATCAAGGTTAAGGCTTTAGACACCGCGGGCAGGGGCGGGGACGGGGGAGGGGGCCGGAGTGTTCCTTCTGGTAGCCCACTGTCCTTGGCCTTCGCCAGAACTTACTGGTGTTGATCTTCTGCAGAGAGATGTGTTTTTCCAGCTGCCTCCGGAGCCTCGCCTCGGCGCCGTATTTGCCCAGGGTGCCGTTGTCGGCCAGGACGAAGTGAGTGTGGGAATTGTTGAGCACAGAGAGCTTACTGAGAGGGTTGGACATGGTCTGGTAGGCTCGCGTCACCTGACAAAACGCACAGCACAAATCACAGCTGGGACACCTGGACGTCAACACCGGCAGGGGAAGACGCAAGCACGCGTATGCACGCAGCAACTGCTTCGTCTGAACGTGCGTTTCTTACCCTGTCTTATTCTTCCTAAGGGTTTCTTTTTGCAAATTTCTATGGTAAATTAGAAAAGAGTAAATTATTGTGGATAATAGCAACCCCGGAAATTGTGCTCTGGGGCATTGATCGCAGAGAAGCGAAAACCGATGTTAACGCCAAATTCCTTACGTAAATGTTTACGGCAGATTTATTGGGAATAGCTAACTGGAAAACAGCAAATTGCTGATACACGCAAGCAACCTGGATCTCCAGAGGATTACGGTGGAGCGAAAAAGCTAGCCCGCAAAGGTTGCATGCTGCGTAATCCTATTTACGTACCATTTTTGAAATGATAAAATTATAGGTAAGGGTAGATTGTAGTTAGCGGGGAGCGGGGGGTGTGGGAGGATGGGAGGGAATTAGGTGTGGATGTTCAAGGGCAACAAGGGTGGGGAAAGTGGTGACAGAAACACTTTGTGTATCTTGATTGTACCTGCGTCGAGATTCTGGTTGTGATATTGGGCCTTAGTTTTGTAAGATGTTCCCTTTGGGGAAAGGGTATATGGGACCTCTCTTTCTTATTCCGGATAGAGAAGAGAATCTACAATGATCTCAAAAGAAAGGCTGATTTTGAAAAATCGCCCACGTCTGGGGAGAAAACCCTTACATCCTTTCCAATCAGGTCTTCCTTATTCTCCACAATGCCCCAGGGAGCGATTCCTATAGCACAGACCCGGCCTCTGGACTTGGAGGAGTGGTCTTTCAAGGCGTCCCCGACGTGGCTGATGACACCTGGGAGCAGCCAGAAGTCACATTTTAGGTCCTTTACCTCCCACCATCTCACTATTGGTAAACTTCGGGGACCCCTTCCCTGAGCCACTCCATTTCCCCATGGAACAGGGTTTAGACATAATGATCTTCATCTTCAAAACAAAGTACACTGGCCCTGGCGGGGCGGCTGACTTGGTTGGAGCATCGTCCCATACACCAAAAGGCTGTGGGTTCCATCCCCATTTGGGGCCCTCGCGGGAAGCAACCGATTGATGTTTCTCTCTCCCTCCCTTCTTCTTTCTCAAAAATCCACCGAAACAAAACCAAGCTGGCTGCAAAGAGGGGGTTTGCTTCACAGGGTCTCCAAGGATGGAAGTCACTGGGCCGCCCTGACACTGCCCGGCTGCATGACCCCTCAGCCCCTCTGTACCTGCTTCCTCTCCGAAATGCTGGAGAAAGGACGGTCCAGAACCTCAGTGAAAAGGTCCAGGACCCCGTTCAAGGAATGGCACGTATCGGGGGTGCCAGGCATGTTGACCATTACAATGATCACACCCAAACAAACAAACAAACCCAAGCTACTGAATAAAGACCGCTTCTGTCATAAGCATCACCGAGATGCAGTCCCTTTCGCATTTTGATCTCAGTCACTGCAAAGCTCTTGGGGAACCGGGAGTTCCGGGTCTGCAGCAAGAGAAAGGCTCTACTCTTACCGGTGCTGACGCCCCCCGTGAAGATCCAGGCCCCAGTGGTCATGGCGGCCTTGATCAGACCTCTTCCAAACACCTGTTTCAGCTTGGGCTGCATCTCAAAGTTCTGGAGGCCCCCATGCACAGATATCAGGAGCTTGGGCAGTTCCAGCTGCCAGTCTTTCACCATGAGATGGAGCAGCGAATCAGGCTTGGTGTCATAGGATACGCGGATATACTGCAAGAGAGTGTGCGTGACGCTCAGCTCTGGCCTTGGCTTTGCCTCCCGAGTTACAGGGGGACAGGGCTCCAGCTCCTCTCCAAGCAAGAGCTGTCTGGCTCTCCATCCCTCAGGTTCCGGGGCCTGCACGCGAGCCTGTGGCCAAGCGACAGGAAGTGAACTTCGGCAGGGTTGCTAGATTTAGCAAGTAAACCACAGGCCGCCCAGTCCAATTTGATTTTGAGATACGAACAACAAAATGCGATTTAGTATTAAGCATGCCGCGTGCAAGATTTGGAACATACTTATATTAAAAAAGTTATCCACCGTTCATCTGAAATTCAGATATAACCGGGGGTCTGTATTTTACCTGGCAACCCTAATCTTGAAGGATTCAACTCCAAAGCTGGCTTGGCTTGACCAGGGCCATAGAGGTTGGGCAGGATGTTGTTGAGGGAGTGGCCCACAGGCCACATCGAGTGAGGAATGGGAGCAGCAATCATCGGCCCACCTTCGGACTCCACCTTCCCCTCAAGGTGAAGAGGAGGTTAATGGCCTTAGCCCCTAGGCACCACTTCTTTGTGTCCATGCCAGTATATTAGGGTGCTATTTCAGGAGGCCCTATGTGGCGGTATTTGGGCACATGGGACTGTTATTCAGAGTTTGCTGAAAGGGGTCACAGTACCGATGCCTCCCCTCTCTAGTGGGTCTCACCAGAAAGGTGGTGCAGGGTGGGGGGCCCTCCCTGTTCACACGCAAATCCTCGGTCTTCTTGGCCAGCTGAATGCAGGCCAGGGAGGCTGTGGATGGACTTCGGGGGAGAGGGGACAGGGCAGGATATTTCTAGCGCCTAAGCCATTTAAGGAGCGTTGAAGCTCCACACTTAAAAAAGAAACAAAACAAAATGGAGATAACTCCAAAAAACAAATAACGCAATTTCTGGCTCTTCACTGGAGATCGAATGATGAATAAACATTCAGAGCCAGGCTAAGGCATGACCCGTGGATTCCTAATTTTGGTACGGATTTAGGGGACACTGCATGTTCTTTATAATAGTGCCCAGCCTCTGAATCTCATGGCTAAAGTGCTAAGCGAGACCTGATGGGGTAGCTCCGTAGGTTGGAGCATCCTCCCGATACGCCAAGGTCGCGGGTTTGATCCCTGGTCAGGGCACATACAAGAATCGACCGATGAATGCATGGATGGGTGGAACAACAAATTGATGTTTCTCTCTCTCTCTCAAATCAATCAATAAAAATAAATTTTAAGTACTGAGCTGGCAGTTCTATTTCATGTCTTTGCCATGAAATGTCTAGGAAGACCGAGCCACACCCCTGAAAGGAGCCCCAAGTGCCTGCAGTCTGGGATTTGGGGAGGCACTGGGCTCCGGTCTCTCTTACCATGGCTTTATTGGAGTATCCGCCACCCTGGAACTCAAGCGTCCCGTAGGAATCTGTTGGGTAGCTCTGAGTATGTTTGCCAACTGACCATTTCTCGGGCTGAGCGTCTACCTCTTTGTTTTCCTCCCCATTTTTGCCGGATGTCACACTGGGCGGCGCGGGAGGATGCTGGTTGGTGAGCTGGCCACAGCAACACCTGCAGACAAAGGCAGGACAGAGTAAAAGCTACTGATGTGTTTAAAATTGTGTAGGTTTCAGGGGTGCAACGCTGTAATGCATCACCTGAATGGCATCATGAAATGCCAACGAAGTCGTCCTGGAAATGCGTCAAGAGCTCGCTAAGAGATTGAGGGCCCATCTGGGTATACGAGTTCACATTTAGGGGAGTGGCAGATATGGCGGTTAGTAGCCTATTTGTATCTTGACAGAGGAACTTACTAGTCCAAATGACTCCCTGGCTAATGACTCCTGTGGGGATAGATTCTGGCCACCAAGAAGGATGGCCAGAATCTATCCCACCCCAGACACTAGGATAATTGCTGGTGCCCCGGCAAGGTGGCTCAGTTGGTTGGAGCATAGTCCCGTACACCAAAAGGTTGCAGGTTTGATCCCCAGGCAGGGCACGTGTGGGAGGCAACCAATCCATGTGTCTCTCCCATATTGATGTTTCTCTCTCCCTTCCTCTCTCTCTAAAATCAGTGAACACACCCTCGGGTGAGGATAAAAAAACAAACAAACGAAAAGAATAGTTGCTGGCAACCGGTGGACAAGTGCAGGTTTGGATAACGTCTTCATTATGGCTTCCAATTCACCTGTTAGGGTCTTTAGGGCTGGGGATGACAAAGACACACTCTCGTTTGCAAAAGGTTTTTTCTATCCAAGCTTTCTGTCCCTAGAAGAGAAAGAAGTGGAAATTAGGCCCAAGTCTTTGCAAGCCATTCTCAGAGTTCATTCTTTTACTTTTGTAAAATTAAGATGCATTTTCCAAGATGTCTACCCAAAAGCATCTGAGTAGACGCCTCCCGGCCGTCCCCACCCACCTGGGTGGCAGTGCTGATCTGAGGCTGCCTCGTCTCCACAGATGTCTCCTCCAAAGAGGGTGGTAGCAACAGCCCCGTGTCACAGAGACCCTCCCCAGTGAGGTCATGTCAAGGACCAATGCCACTTTTTTCCTCCTCAGACAGTCGTGGCTTCAGTCCCAGCATGCCGAGACGGTCCAAGCCAGGCTTCCATCCTTCTGGAAGAACCTGCAAGCCTCACCCAGACCCAGCCTTTCTGGGGAGACCTCAGAGTCAGTTAATCACTTGGTTCCTTTTTGCATAACAGGAACGACTATAATTCAAAACCTTCCCCAGGGGCCTTCAAAAAGCAACACCATGCACTTTTCTGTCCAAACAATTTCATGAGAGAGAAACAGCAGCCATCAGCCTGGAGGGTAAAACAGAACGGCGAGCCTCTGAAGCCCCTGCCCAGCCCTTCTTACATGGAATGTTCTAGAAATCAGAGCATTTTTCTATCTGGAAGGAAAACGTGCTTACCCTTTTGCATTTCACTCCTCACTTCCCAGAAAACTGGGAGACTATCCTTTTCTTATTTTTTGGAAACAAAACAAAACAAAACAAAAAACAAAGTTCAGAGTATTTGGACTGTATGCCTTTGAGCAAAGATGAGATCTCTGAAATATTGAACTTGCACAAGGCTAGTTTTTCACAGAGACGTAGCATCACAATCTCTGTAGTACAGGGCTGAACAAATAAATCAGTATGTTGTGGATGATGCAAACTGGGGTTCTCACTGTTGAAGACAGTATGTCACAAATGGTGGAGGTCGCCCTGACGAATATGGTGCAGTTGGTTGGGCGTCATTCCACAAAGTGAAGGGTCGCTGGTTTGATTCCCAGTCAGGGCACGTGCCTGGGTTGTGAGTTCGGTCCCAGGTTGGAGTGCCCACAAGGGGCAACCGACCGATGGTTCTCTCTCACATAGATGTCTCTCTCCCTCCCTTCCCCTCTCTCTAAAATAAATAAATAAATAAATAATTTTTTTTAATGGTCAAAGTTGGAAGGGAGTAGTTAATATGAATCCCCGTAGCTTTGGATTGAAACTGAAATTATCAGTAGGAACATGTGGTTTTAATGTGTAGAGATACAAGATAGATATAAAAACAGATATAGGTGCGCGTGGTCCCTCTCTCCACACACACACACGCGTGCGCATGTATACGCAGTGTATATAGTTATCGATTGCTGAACGTAACAATTTGCCCCAAAACTTAGTGGCTTAAAACAACCAACATTTATTGTCTCCCAGTTTCCATGGGCCAGGCGTGAGATGTGGCTGAGCTGGGCGCGACGGGCTCCGGGTGGCTCGGACGAGGATTCAGTCCGGCTCCGGGTGGAGTCGGTGGTCTCGTCCAGAGGCGTGTGACTGGGGACAATCCGTTTCGAAGCACTCACATGGTTGTTGGCGAGGTCCAGAACTTCTTACGGGCCGTGGTCCCAACGCCTCCCTCAGTGCCTTGCCACACGGGCCTTTCATAGCCTGGCAAATGACCTCCACCAGAGTGACAAATGTAAGACCCACACATCACAGAAGCCATGGTCTCATGATAACTTAAATTCTGAAGTGACATCTCATCCTTTTCACCGTATTCTATTCATTAGAAGGAGCCACTCAGTATAGCTTGCGCACAAGGGGACAGGCGATCACAGTGAAAGTGCCTGACGCCACACGTTTGATGGCTGAAACGGTGTCAGAGGACATCCGCCTCGGATGAACATACTGTCAACTGTAAGACGATGCAGCCACTAGGAAAGGAAGCAGATGGCAAACTAGGCCACCCCACCCGTAAAGGCTCCTCTTTCAGAAGGCCCTGGGGGACCCCGATCCTCGTGCCCTAATTCTACCTCTCAGGCTTCAAAGGAACCAGTAAGGAGTGAACCCCTGAAACCAAAGACACCCTACCCTGGGCCCTGATAAAGGCAGAGCTCCAAGTTCTCAGTCTTTTTCTCTGTTCCCCCTGCGTCTTCACTGTGTGACCATTCAGGTGCGCGGTACACACCTCGGGACCTGTGGGTAAGAAATCTTATTCCTCCAAGTCCCTTGATGGTTTCTGCTGAAGTGCATCTTGGGAACATGATAGGGACCGCAGGACTGCTCCAGCCACAACATTCATCCCCGATGGGGAAATGTCTCAGGGTGGGCAGGGAGGCAGTGCTTATATAAGTAATACACGCCTGGGCCACCACTTCCAGTAGACTCGGACTGACGCACAGTTGCCCAGGTGTGATATGGGGACGCTGGATCGTGGGGCTCACGTGCCTACCCTGCACACACACGCATGTCTGCATTCATGTGCCTTCATGTATTCCCTGACCCTACCCACTGGTGTGGCCCAGCGGCAAGGACACTCCGATAGCAGGGATACGAAAAGGAACCAGGGAGAAATGACTGAATCCAGGACCGGCGCAAGGAAAGGGCAAGAAGAGGCCAGAATGTCTTCTTGTGCCAGAACGTAAGGCAACTGGTTTTGTTTTTTGTTTTCTTTTGATGTGGGGACTTATCAAAAGAACACAGAGCCACTTTGGAGGGGCTCCCACTGGCTTTCTCGGGGGTCATTTGAGCATGAGACTAAATGATCCAGTGAAGAATTATAACCCTTTGGCTGAAGTCAGAACCCACGAATCCACAATCTATACAAAACCGCACAGGGAAGGCTCTTTCTTCCCATGGGAAGTCACTCACGAAATGCAGAAGGAACGATGGAATGAGAAAAATCGCCGTTTGCCACCGTCAAGAATCTTTCAGGAATGCTGAAAGTAATGGGCGAAAGTTTGAAGAGTAAGAGTACACTCGCATCATCTCAAAGTATCTCCCACAAATGCTTATTAATTCCGAAGGGGAAGTCGGTAACCTGGCAGTGGAGTTAGCTGCCGAGCACCACCTAAAGCAAAGCGAGCATCCCAGGAACGGCACAAATATTCGCCGTGAGCCTCCGGATGAAATGCACTGGACAAAAATGCCAAAAATGCACAGCCTGAACCTAATCGGGAGGACGCCTCAGGCAATCCAAATTGAGGAGCGTTCTACAAAAGGATTGATCTGTGCTCTTCAAAAAGAGTAAGGCCATGAAAGACAAGACTGGGAACGGTTCTAGAAGCTATAGAGACAGACCCGTGGAATGGCCATCCATCCTTGGGCCCCACCCTCTCAGCTCAGCCCTGCCTTTCCCTCTCTCAGCTCCTCCCCCGCTGCTCCTGGTTCTAGGCCCCTCCCACTGCTGCCCCTCTAGGCCCCGCCCTCTCTACCTGTCCTATAGGTCCTTCCTCTCAGATCTCTTTCCATAAGAAGCCTGCAAGTGGGCATCTCCCAGAAAGCCGTGCGGGAAATCAGAAAACACTTGTCCACCTCCTGATCAGCTGCACCCAGGTTCCACATCCTCAAAAGGGGGAAATGACACCCGCCCTGCAGGATTTAATACGCTGAGATGGGTGAAGAACTTGGAAAACAATGACGTGCCTCTCGTTTTATTAATGTCTATTCTGCCACAGGCAGCTTTTAAACGCCACCATTGCAGGCTGGCCCCAGTCTCCTTGCCCAGCATCTGAGACCCCTCGGGGGTCACTGGCCTTGCCTCTTGCCCCCAAACCTGGGAGGGGGCTTCTCGGAGCACCCAGCGCCAGCCCCTGCTCGTGGCCCCAGAGCCAGTGCCTCAGCTGGCGCCTCCAGACCTCTCCAGGCTAACCCCACTTCTCTTTGCTTCTCCAAAAACCCATTATTTTTTTCTAAGGCAAAAGCTAGCATGTGACTAATACAATTTCCCTGGGGGAGAAAAGCCCTTTGCTTTGGTATTAATGATTGATTTTTTTTAAAGTTTCCTTAAGAAGAATACGCTCAGTTTAAAAATTCCAAGTTACTGCGTAGTCGCCCCCAAGGTTCTAGAGTCTTTTGAGGATAAACAAGAGGCACAAGAGACACTCTTGTTTGTACGTCATGCCCTCACAGGGCTCCAGTCTCTGCTCAAATGTCCCCTCATCAGGGCGGCTCTCACCCCATCCCTGCTTCCTGTCTTTCGTACATTTCATCCGACTGACCCCTGCCTCCCTCCCCCCTCTCCTCCCACAAAAGCCACCACAGCCCCATTCAGTTCTCTGCTGTACCCCCAGTGTCTCCAGGGGTGCCTGGCAGAGAGGAGGGGGCCTGTACCAACAAAGATGAAGGAATAAATGACCCGAAGGCAGCGTTGCCAAGCACACCTGCCTACAACAGCCTGTGCCCTTGGCCCTGCACACGGAGCAGAAGGGAGGCCGCCCCGTGGGCGGAGGAGCCTGGAGCTGGAACGTGGAATGCTGGAGAGGCAGGCGCAGCGCCCGCTGCAGGGACTTTAGGCCACAGTAACTCAGGCGACACCGCGAACTTACGAGGATGCGCAAAGCGGAGGCAGGGAGGAAGACCGGAGTGTGGTCTGGGCAGAGACGTCCGAAGTGTGGACTGGCTTCAGGGAGATGAGGTGGGGGTGCAGATTGGAGGGATTTGGTGGCGACCGAGGGGCTGGCCATGGACCTGGGGACCCATGAGGATGAAGGAAAGTGGAGGAACGCAGTAATGACCCTGGGGTTTCTGGCTGGTGGACCTGGGAGGCTGGGGCTGCAACGGATGGGGATGGGGCAGCTCAGAACCAGGTGTGGGGAGGAAAGCCAAGCACTTGGCTGTGGACTTCAGGCTGCAGGTGCTTGTGGGACGTACAGGTACAGCGGAGGCATCTCACTGCGGCTAGTTGCACAAGTTTGGGACTCAGTGTATAAGTGGCATGTAAAGTCGTGGGAATTGCCCTGGCCTGGTGGCTCAGTTGGTTGGAGTGTTGTCCCGTGTACTAAAAGTTATGGGTTCGATTCCCGATCAGGGCACATACCCGGGTTGTGGGTTTGACTGGAGTATGTATGGGAGGCAACCGATGGATGTTTCTCTCTTTCTGTCTCTCTCTCTCTCTCTCTCTTTCTCTTTCTCTCTCTCTCTCTCTCTCTTTCTCTCTCTCTCTCTCTCTCTCTCCCACCCCTCAAATCAATAGAATTGTTGATGAGAGACTGCAGATAAAAAGGGAAAGGCGGACAGAGCTGCGGAAGAAAGACCCAGAAGGTGGAGGACAGACATATGGTAGTGGGCACCTCCATGGTGGGGACCCCGCGGTCACGGACTGTGTGTCCATGAGAGGTCATACCAGGCTGTGGAGGGAAGTCAGAGGGCACTGCCCTGAAAACCATGGGAACTGGGGCTGCCAGACCTTTTTTCTTTTTCTTTTTTTTTTTTTTAAAAAGGGAAAAAGAAGCATCTGCTTCCAGCATGACCCGTTAACCTCTGTACAATCTGGGCGGCGGTCACCCACATGCTCATTGTCCTGCTATTCCCCGGGCTTTTTTGTAGATTCAGAGGGAAGGGCCCGAGGAAGTGGAGACGGCCAGCATGACGCCCTGGGCGAAGCACCCCGTGACTGAGAGCCACGAGGGGCCAAGAGAACTTGACCTTCTGGAAATTGTCCACAGGGATGGGGGTGGCCCTACCAGGAGGGGCTACAGGAGGGAGGCGGAGGCTGCAGGGAGGTAGCTTTGAGGAGGCCAGGGCTGGGATGGGGTGACGGGAAAGGGGACCGAGGAGGGGTGGGCGGGGCCCGGATGATGGGCGTGGCTTTGGGCCGGGCAGTCGCAGCCCCAGGGAAGTGGCTTCCCAACAGAGCAGCTGGTTCGCTGCTGGGCGAGTCTCTGTTTACTCAGTGGCCTTGTTTCCTGGGCCAAAATTAACAGCAAAGCCCACAGTGAAATGACTGTGGACCAGTTTAGCCAAAAGAAACCACTTGTCTGATGTGTCTATTTCCAGTGGATGCCTCATACCCGTCATTCTGAGGCCGCATGTGGCCCACACGTGGACTTGGTTTGACCCTTTTATACTGAGAATCGCTGCTGTTACTCATGATGCGGCGGAATGGGGGGGTTGCGGGTGGAAATCTTGACTCCTGGCTTCTCTGGAATACCCTGGGGATGGGAACTCTGGCTGATGTCCCGCACAGCGGCAGGTGGCTCTGGGTCCCCACGCACCTGGACCTACCCTTGCCTGTCTGCTGCAGGCACCTGTGGGGGTTGGGGCGGCACCTGGCCACCCTCGTAACAAAAAGGACGGGGAGCTGCAGGCTGAGGACAATGGTGCGGCTGCCCTTCGCAAGCACAGATCTATTTTTTTTCTACACTTGCAGAAACAAATTTGCGACGTACCAAACATCTCTGTCCCCTCAAATTCATATGTCAAAATCCTAAAGCCTAATGTGAGGGTATTAGGAGATGGGACCTTTGAGAGGTGCTTTGGTCAGGAGGGTGGAGCCCTCATGAATGGGATTGGTGCCCTTCTAAGAGGGACCCCAGAGAGTCCCCTCAACCCCTCCACCACATGAGGACACGGGAAAGAGACAGCCATCACCACACACCAAACTCGCCAGCTCCTTGATCTTGGACTTCCAGCCTCCAGAAGAGCAAGAAATAAATTTGTGTTCTTTGACAGCAGCCCGAACAGACTGAGCGAGAGGCCTGATCAGAGTTCGGCACACGCATCGCACCAGAATTGTCTGGGTTTTGCCGTTAACGTGCGCGCACAGGCATCTCTGCTGCGGGATGATCATTCTCGACGCAGCCAAATCACCTAAGAGAATATCTTAATTCAAGGTGGTACCGCTGTCAGCTGAGGCCCGCCAGGATGACCTCTCACCTGTCTGTGAGTGAGGGGCTGCTGACCATTGGATAGAATGCAGGGCGGTGATTTGCCTCAAGCAAGGGCTGAGAGTCAGTTAGGAGAGAAAAAAAAAAAGCGAGAAAAAAAAAAAAAAAAGAAGGCCACATCAGAGCCACCCAGATATTGTACTGTTTAATTAGACAGCTGGGCCAGCTACACGGATAGTGGCAGGGCTGGCTGAAGCTACCGCATCTGCGATATTTGTTCCTTTATTTATTTATTTATTGCCATTGACGGGCAAGACCTCCAGGGCCCACAAGTGAAATAAGCCAGTCGCAAAAAGGACAAATCCTCGTCTGATTCCACTTACGTGAGATCAACCAAGGAGGGGAGAGACGTATATGCTGGAAACTGGGAAACTGTAAAACTGCGATGTCTGCTGGGACCACCAGGGCGGGGAAGGCACCCCTTCGGGAGAGGGAAGTGGGGCAAACCCAGGCAGTTGACGGAGCTCAGTGGGAGGCAGGCGGCCCTCATCCACCTGCCAATTCGTCCACCAGAGGGAGGAACTAGAACCTTCACCAATCCAGCCCTGGCTGGGTAGCTCAGCTGGTTAGAGCATCGTCCCAATTTGCCAAGGTTGCTGGTTCGATCCCCGGTCAGGGCACATATAAGAATCAGCCAATGAATGCATGAATAAGTGGAACAAAAAATCAATCTCTCTCTCTCTCTCTCTCTCTCTCTCTCTCTCTCTCTCACAAATCAATTTAAACATGCACACACAAAGATAGCATCTAGCACAATTCTTTGATTTTACTTCTAAGGAGCTGAGGTCCAAACCAAACCCCAAGGCTAGTTGGTGGCCAGCTTGGCTGAGGAACAGGCTTCCTTTGTCCCACCCTCCTGACTGCTTGTCTTTGGAGGGGGCTGGGCACTCCCTCCCCCACCCATCTGTTGTCTGGAGATTCCTTTCCAACTACAGGCAATGCATGGAGGTCTGTTGCTGTATATTTTAAACTAAGTGGAAAAACTGGAAACCTACCATTTGTCTCCATGGGGGGGCTGGTTAAAACAATTACGATGTAGCAAATCATGGGCTCTGCAACTATTTAACAGACTAAAATAGAACTAGAGCTTCTAAAGGGTAACCGCCTCTATTATTAGTTGAAACAATGACTTGTCGTGAGATGCTTCTGTATGACCTGGCTTTGCGAGAACAAACCTTGATATGCTCAGGTCTGGAGCTCACGGTCTAATATGTGGCCACTGAAGCCCTAAAGTGAGGCCAGTCGGAACCCACATGTACTGGGAGCATGAGGGTAAGACAGAAAACTGCCTTTTGCTCTGTCTCACAAAGACTTCAAAAAAAAAGGACCCTGGCTGGTGTGGCTCAGTTGGTTCAAGCATCATCCCATAACCAAAAGGTTGCAGGTTCGGTCCCCAGTAGGGGTGCGTATGAGAGGCAACCGATCGATGCTTCTCTCTCATCCCCAATGTTTCTCCCTCTTCCTCTCTCTCTAGAAAGAATAAAAAAATGTCCTCGGGTGGGCATTAAAAAAAAGCCACAAAATGCATTTGGTAGGATTTTGAAGACTGACTTACTATTAAAAAAAAAAAACACCTCATAAAATATCTCATTACTCAGTTTTTTCTATTGAGTACACGTCGAATTGATATTTTAAAAATACCGAATTAAAGAAGTTACAGAATTAATTTCATGTGCCTGCATTTAGTTTTGTTTTTTTTTAAACACGTCTAACCGTACAATGGGAAGTGGCGTCTGCAGAGCAGGTGGCGGAGGGGTGCCCATGGAGACAGGCTACCTGCCAAGTCAGCGTTACCTTTACCTCGGGGCAGATCCAGCATAACCAGCCCTTCAGGAGCAAGGATACGGGACATGCTGTCCGTGCTGTGTTTATGGAAAGGGTCACACCAGGTGGGGTGGGAGCCAGAAGCAGGGTGGGGAGGGAGGTGCGGGGCGGGGCGTCGGAGGGAGATGCCTGGCATCAAGAAGACCCCAGCGGCAGGGGAGGAGATCAAGCTGGGCTGCCATTAGCTTGTTTCCTTAGCATTGTAAACACAACCTTCCCCGCTCTCGGATGACAATTGAAGACAGTTTCTAGAAAACAGCAGGATGAATTCTAGCTGGTGCTGTCTGCTGTAGCCTATGCGTGTGTGTCAGGGACCATGGACCAATCAATCCCTTCTGGACTGGTTCCTTGTAGTGGATGCTGTCTCTGTTTGCGGGATCTAATATTAGAGCTGGAAAAAGAGGGTCCTCGCAGGGGTCAACTGGTCAGATCCCTTTGCACACCAGCGCTTCAGTCTACGGTCTTTTCATGGAGATGTTAAGACATTGAACTCTATTCATGCCTAGGGCATGAAAGGCACTGGGGGGACTGGGCCCCTTACTTCCCTGGGTGGAGCCGTCTACTCTCCCAGGTCCAGAATTTACACACGCACAAATTATAGGACATCTTGAAAACATTTTCAACCAGAGCAAAAGCAAATTTTCTAAAAATATCTATTGCCCCAAGAGGATTATAAATTAATAGAAAGTGTGCTTTGTTTTCACTCAGTTCAGAAGGAAGATGACTAGCCCTGGAAAATGCACCGGTGTCTTTCCGTTTCTCGTCCCGATTCACTTTGCAAAGCAAATAAATGAGGTTGCAGCGAGCCAGACCTAACCAAATTTCACACTTCTCCCAGGAACTGACCGATATAACATAAACAATTACAGCAACGTATTCAACCTTGGCTGATGTTTCCAATGTTCTGGGGGTCTCAAATACACTGCAGGGAGTGGTCTATTTATGCTACAAATGCCATGAGTTAAAACTGCTGCCAGCCCCGGCAGGATAACTCAGTTGGTTTGAGCATTGTCCTGATACACCAAGGTTGTGGGTTCAATCCCCAGTCAGGGCACATATGAGAATCAGCTGATGAATGCATCAATAAGCGGAAAAACAAATCAGTGTTTCTCTCTCTCTCTCCCCCTCCCTGTTCCTCTCTCTCAAATCAATAAATAAAAAAATTAAAACTGCTATTCATTTGCAAAATGTTACTTGGTGAACATTCCAGAAGACAAGCCTTCTGTAAAATCAAACCTGTAGTATTTAAGTCCGCCCCCTGTCTCAATTCCTTCCTAAGTCTGACATTCAGACAGGGCAAATTTGTCTCGTCTTCTCCCCACCTAACCCCTCCTTCATTTTCAGTCCCCGTCCCTGGTTAACCCATGATTTGTAGGAAAATATCCTACAAATATTTTCATTCTTCCCCAGCCCCCTTCTCTGCTATTTCTGCTAACTTTTTGCTTCAGGGTTTGAAAAAAGATATAATTTCTGCTAATGAAAAGAAAATGTGCTGGTTATAGAAAATTATTGAAATAAAAGAAGAAGAAAGGGCCTCAGAAATTATCACCCATCTAGAATTCATCCTAAAATAGAAACAGGTAGCATTTCAATGTATTGCTGGGCTTTGGCCTAGGACTCGACTCTGTGTGTGTGTGTGTGTGATGAAAAATACAGTCTTCTGCACATTGTCATTATACAGTGTCTGCTGTTTTAGAAGTGACTATGTTATATTTCATCCTGTGGCTAGCCCACGGTTTATATAACCAGTACTCCATATTGGACATTTGGACGGCATCCTGTGTCTCACTGTAGTAAACAATGCTGTGTGAATTTTGGCCTACCTTGGACCCGAGACGTGGAATTTCTTGTCTCTGGTATATATTCCTGACTTGCCTTCCAGAAACCAGTTCCCACTCCCACCATCAGTGAGAGGGAAGCTGGACTTCCCTTCATGATGCTGGGTGACAAAACCCATCTTTTTCCTGTTTCGTTTTGTTTTTTTTAATCCTCACTTGAGGACACGTTTATTGATTTCAGAGAGAGAGGGAAGGTGAGAGAGAGAGGGGAAGAGAGAGAGAGAGAGAACAAGAAACATTGATATGGTGCCTCTTGTATACTCTCCAACCAGGGACCAAACCCACAACCCAGGCATGAGCCCTGACTGGGGATCGAACCAGAGACCTTTCAGTGTACGGGATGATGCTCCAGCCAACTGAGCCGTGGCCAGCCCTCCCTGAGTTTTGTTTTGTTTTTTTTAATTCTTACCCAAGGACACTTTTTATTGTTTTCAAAGAGTGAAGAAGGCAGAGAGAGAAGCATTGATTGGTTACCTCTGTATGTGCCCGGACCAGGGATTGAACCCGCAACCTTTCGGTTACAGGACGACGCTCCAACCAACTGAGTAGCACTGGCCAGGGCCCTGAGGTTTTAATTCATAGTTAAAAACGATCAGCTGGTAAAGACTGACAGGTATAAACGCCTCCCTCCCTAAGGACTTCTGAGTTTTTTAGGCTCCTCAGGCATGCACGTCATTCAGGGAGCAAAGAAAAGCAGGTAAGATGCTAAGGAGGACAGGCATGGTGGCTGAGTCCCGGAGCTGGGGATTTAGAAGCCCTGAGGGAGCCGTAGCTTGTTGGAGCCCGGAGGTGGCCCAGCTCCCAAGGCGTGTCCCCTCAGGGAATCATCCTGGCATCCTCTTGGCTGTGTGTGGGTCCACTGGCCACCCCCAGAGGGCCCTGTCCAGCCAGCCTCAGCAGGAGAGGAGCCAGAGGCCCGGGATTGCAGAATCGCACTTGAACTTACCTGTGGTGGTGGTGGTGGAGCGGGGAGGGTGCAGCCTGGCCTCCTCCAGCCTCCTCCTTGGTTCGGGCAGGAAGCTGGCTGGGGAGGACCTGCTTCTTAAGAGGAGTCCACGTGAGTAGCATGTGAGGCCTGTGCCCGGCCCTCGGCCCTCGTGATCCCGGTGAGGGCTTGGCCCCGTGACCTGCCTCCCAGGCCACAGAAGGAAAGCCGGGCCCCATGTGGCTTCCCATGAAAGTTGCCTTGGGATCTGAGGGAGAAGGGGGAGCTGGAACTTCGCCTTTGAAGTGACCTGCCCCCTCCTCCTGGAAATGTCAGCGCGGTTTGCATAATTGAGACAATTGAACATAATCAGCCTTTCAGAAGCCCCTATTCAGGGCCTGGGCCCCCGGGAGCCCGGAGTAGGCAGCACTTGACATTAATCTCCCCTGATCCTTTTCCGAGTCATCCGAAACTGGGCCAGAGGACCAGCTGAATGCTGTAGGAGTCCCACCTGAGTGCTCTGTGAGTCCCACCTGACTCTTCGTCCCCACCTGGGTGCTTTGTGCTTTGAACCCTCGCTGTCCCCAGTCCGCCAGCAGCCTGTGGGACCCACAGCCACAGTCACCCCTACTTGCCAGGCTGGGAGCTTTGTGCAGCAAATATACATGGTTATTCTGGCTTTCAGCGATTAGCAGAAAAGAAAACTCCCACATCCTGAAATTCTCCTCTGCATAACGCTCTTGGCAGGGGCGGTCGGGTCTCCCCGCACCAAAATTTTGCAGGTTCGATTCCTGGTCAGGGCACACGCCCAGGCTGCAGGTTTCACCCCATCAGGGTGTGGTGTACAGGAGGCAACAGATCGCTGTTTCTCTCTCACGTGGGTGTCTGTCTCTCTCCCTCCCTTTCTCTCTCTCCAAAACTGATACACATCTCCTTCTTCATTTATTCGCTAGAATTCATTAATGAAGTGAAACTTCGCCTGGTCAAGTTGGTTCCCGGAGTACCGGGCTGGGTGCCTCGCCTCCTGTCATGCCCAGGCGGTTGCGTTTGTTCTTGGTTTCTGAGTGTCAGTATGAATTCGTGGACCGAAATGCATGTGATGCATTTCCATGCTCAGCAGTGATTTCCCTCACTGTTGCCACGTGTCCTGATTCGAATCCTCCCGGCTTGCCACCGGGAGTCTCAGCACTCCCTCACTGCCTGGGATGAAAAGGTGTTTTGAGTTTATCTGGTGCATTTCTTCCCCTAAACCTGGACTCAGCCGTTTCTCCAAGGCGCCTGTTGGTGGGGAATGGTCTTTAGAAACCAGTCTCTGCTCCTGCATTGAATTGCTTCCAGGCCTTTGCAGGGGGCAAGCCTAGGCAATCACGCATGTGTGTGTGCACATACATAATAATGCAGTAATTATCTATAATAATAATATATAACATAGACAAGAAAATTCATCATGAGCTTATATTGAGACTTCCAACTCAAATTTAGCAACACAGTAAATTGCATACATTTGAAAACAAAATAGCGTTGACTTCTGAATGACTCAGTTTGCAGAATCTCTGAAACAAAGAGGTGGAAGTGGTAGACTAGATATATTTGTTTGGTCCTGGCTGGTGTAGCTCAGTGGACTGAACGCGGGCCTGCGAACCAAGGAGTCGCCAGTTCGATTCCCCAGTCGGGGCACATGCCTGGGTTGCGGGCCTGGTCCCCAGTGGGGGGTGCATGAGAGGCAACCACACACTGATGTTTCTCTCCCTCTCTTTCTCCCTCCCTTCCCCTCTGTCTAAAAATAAAATAATTAAAATCTTTAAAAAAACATTTGTTTGGTTGGAGCATTGTACCCTGTATCAAAAAAAGGTTGTGGCTTCAGGTCACACACCGGAGGCAACCAACTAATGTTTCTGGGTCACGTTTCTCTCTATCTCTCTCTGTCTCTCTCTCTCCCCCTTCCCTCCTCTCTCTCTCTAAAATCAATAAACATATCTTTGGGTGAGGATTTAAATACATATAATATTTTTTAGTAGATTAAACTCATATTTCATTGAACTATGCCTTTACAAATGAAGAAGGGTAGAGAGGAATTTAAAATCTTTGGTTTAGTTGTCAAAGATAATCGTAAAAAACGACTTAATGGAAAAGTAGATTAGGCAGACACTTACAGGTCTATCAGTGCCTTCACTCACCACAAACCGTGCCTCCATTTCTCTGTAACTCCCTCACTTAGTGACAGAAAAACAAAGTAGGTTTTTCCACTGGGGGGGAAGTAACGTGGTCAGCCATTTGGAACACAGGCGTGGGAAGCTCACTTCTTCATCTGAAAGCTGGAGGGTGTTTCCTGGTGAATGTTGGGGGCCAATGTAGCCAAACATGCTGGTCACTCTGCAAAGGGTTCCCAGCCCTGTCGATAATTGAATATTGGCAGCAGCCTTTTGTGAATGAAAAGGGGCTCTATAATAAAGCTGACAAGCTCAGTGATGGAAAGTGACCCCACAGGGTGATCTGATCATAAATTCTTAACTGGGCAGGTCATGCATGATGGGAGGTCATGCCCCAGGGCTAGAACTTCTTAAGCGAAAGGTTTCTCTCACCGTTAAGCAAGCCCTGTCCGTTGTCTTTGTGCAACTAGATTAACACGCCTTTGTTCAAGCTCCCTCAGGGAGGGATCTTGTGAACTACAGGCATAGAGATTTCCCCACCTTGCCGTCTCCCTCCTTCACAGCTCCTCCTGGCCTACTTCCTTAATTCCAAGTGCATAAAAGAAACGGAAGAACTGCCATTCTCTGGGGCATTCGAAATCTCGCTTCCTGGCATGTCATCAGCTTGGCTCATGTAAACCCTCGTGAAAATTCTCTCCAGGTTTAGCTGTTCTGACATCAACATTCTTCACACTGTCCTGTTCCACTGCGCAAGGCAAGGGCTGGTTTTATTAACATGCCTCATCGCTGGTCGCTGTGCAGTGGAGAACTCGGGCTCCGGAGGACCTTACGTTGCCCTGTTGGCAGGTGATGCGACCTAGGATAACGAGCACATGGGAGAAAAAAACCCCTGCCAAACACGGAGTGATTATTCAGTTTCCAGAATAATCTCTACAATGAAAATAGAGCCAGTGACTTTGCGATAGAAATGATCCGTTGTGTCAAAGCTTCATAGGAGTCCTACCACAGTGTGCACGTCAAGAACTGGTTGCTTTAGCCAGGTAGCGCAGGTGGTTAGCGTGTCGTCCCAATATGCCAAGGTTGCAGGTTCGAACCCCAGTCAGGGCACATGCATGAATCAACCAATAAATGCATAAATAATGGAATAACAAATGAATGTTTCTCTCTCTCTCTCTCTCTCAAAATCAGTTAAAAGAAAAAAAAAACCAGTAAGGCTAGTCTGGCCAAATGAGGGCAGTGTGCCATGTCTGCTGAAGCTTCTGAAAGTTCCAAGGAGAGAGTATCATCAGAGCTGGTTTCCCTTCTCACCATATTCCTGACAGCTCCTTAATTCACATGTAAGAAGCCCCAGTGAGTCACTGTGCTGGTATCTATAAAAGTCTGAATGTGACGTTCTGCCCTCTGGTGGGACCTGTCAGGGGACTTCCAAATTCCAAACACCGTGGCTAATGCCTCTTAAATCTTAACTCTGGATCGATGGCCCATCTCCCAAAATGTGGGTCCAATTACATGAAGGTCAACTTGACATTTTCTTCCTTTAAGCTGTTTGTGTTCTTGAGCCCTGGCCAGCGTGGCTCAGTTGGTTGGAGCACTGCCCCGTAAAACAGAAAGCTTGTGGGTCTGATTCCCACATGCCTAGGTTGTAGGTTCAGTCCCCAGTTGAGGACGTGATGCTTCGGGCCGGGCCACCTCTCCACGGTGGACTGAGATGGGGTGGGGGGGGACCCTGTCCAGAGACTCTGTCCTAAGGATAAGCCGGACTGCGATGGGCAGCAGAGCCCATCACAAGAACTATTGGTAAAATCGTCACACACTGCGCTTACCCTTCAGTTCTGTCCAAGTAAGAGGTTCTGGGCACTGTGACTCTCTCCACTTAGGGTTATCTGGCAAAAGGACAGTGACAGGCCGTTCTCTGGACCTGCTCTGTCCACAGCCCACCTGGTGAGCCTGGAGTCCTGCCAGCTCAGCTCTCTGCTGCCTCCACCTGGCAGCTCCGGAAACAGCCTGCCCTCCAGCGGCCCTTTGCTCTATCTAGTTTGCCAACTTCCTAAAAATAGATAACATTGCTATTTGACTGTTTTTGACCTCCACAAACGGCGATTTTTGCATGGGTCAACCTAATACCAACAATTAGAAGTGCCTTTTATTAGGCGCACAGGAGACAAAAAGGAGTAAAAGACTTTGTGTATAAAGGACAATAGCAACGGAACCAACAGAGAGAAGTGACAGAAAACTCACGGTGTCATGACTAGTGTCGCCTGGAGGGTCCAGGACAGGCAGAGAGAGAGGGTGAGCCCAGGGGACATGAGTGAGTGTGTGTGTATGTAGCAGTGAGAGGACACTTGGGGTCCCCAGTGACTTTCATTCCCCAACACAAGGCTCGGCCGATCTCCCTCCTGTCCCCCCGCCTGGGCTCCCCCGTGAGTTTAGTTCATCTCTTTATTATTTTCCCTACGCTCTAAAACGATAGCTTGTCCCCAAACACTTGCGTTACAATGCCAATCGCTAAAATGCGTCCCCGCTCCCAGCATAACCCAAAGCGATGCTCTTAGCTTAGAGCTCGGGCCTGCTCTCCCGGGTTCAAGGTTTTATCCACAGACATTAATCACATGAAAGCAGATATCAGGGAGCATTAGTCCTGCCAGCTGCCACCCCACGTCCCGGGCCATCATGCGGATTACCCTGGACAGCTCCCTCACCCGTGGCCCGGGGACTGCAATGCAACTCGTGGCCAGGGCGTCCGGCCTGCGCATGCGCTCTTTCTCCCGTGCCCTTCCCTTGGAACCCGGGCGGCTCCTCTTCCTCTGACCTCCCACTGCAGGGGTCCTCCGAGGAGATCCTGCACCCTTTCCCATGGGCCCCATGTGGGATCACTCCAGTGGCCACAGGGCAAGTGTGCCAAGGACTCTGTCCACCCCGGGCCCACAGGACCCGCAGCGGGCTCCAGGAGCACATGGTCGCGTTTAGGAAAGCAGTAGGGTGGACGGCACAGGGCCACAGGCTAGGAGCCAGCCCCGGCCCCCTGTAGCGGGGGCAGGAGGCTCGAAGCAGTCCTAGCAGGGGACTTTTCTGCTCAGCCTAAGGCGACTCCTAAGACACTGTGCGCTCAGCTCGCTGATCTGCTCTTCTGTGACATCTGGCACGTGACCAGTCCGTCCATTTCTTTCATTCGCTACTCAGAGAGCCCTAATCCTGCCTCAGAGTGGTCGCTGACTACTCAGCAAAATGAACACCATCCCCCCCGCAAACCTCCAGCCTTGCCGCTTTGCTAGTAACCACGATCGCCGATATTAAAAAGTACATTTACTTCGGAGGGCCTGGGCCGTGGTGGCTACAGCATCCCTTCCCGGCTGGAGACGTCCCAGTTTCTCCCAGGGGTCAGTGAATTCGAATGCAAGTGCACCTCGCTGATTTTGTTACCGATCCTACTCAGATAGCCTCTAACCACCCGGGGATTCCGAGACCGTGGGAATCGGGCTGCGATAAGGAAAATGAAGACAGAGGACAGCAGTGAGCGCCATGTGAAGGCCCGAACCCATCCAGGGCCTCCTCTCCATCCAAGCGGCCCCCGCCCCCAGGGCTAGGGAACCCACTAGCTCATTCTTCGGTGCTCCTGAACTAGGAGACAAAAGCGGACCCAACCCTGGTCTCTGGGACTTAGGTCTCCGGGAGACTGAAGATGAATAAACAGGTAGATTTGTCGTATTAAGTGGTAATCTCCACAATGAGGAAAATGCTGACGGAAAGGCCAGTGGGCGTGGCTTGTTTCAGATAGGCGTGGCCTGAGAGACCGAGGGAGCCAAGTGGGTGTCTGGGAAGGGCATGCCAGAGAGAGGAAGTAGCTGGAGCAAGGCCCAGGTGACTGGAGCAGCAGGCGACCCTGTGGCTCAGTGCTGAGTGGAATGGGAGTGGGGCAGGGCCTCGTGGGGGGTGGGGGGTGCAGGCCCACCCAAGTTGAGCAAGCCCCTCCTTTCAGAATCTCAGTTTCCTCAAATGAAGGGGTTGGGCTGGTTCTGAGAATCTTACACCATCTAGGCCCCAAACACAGAAAAATACCTTAATTATGATTTTATCTTTGGAAGCAAACAACGACAAAGCCCTAGGTAGGTCTACACATCACGTCGCCCCACATGCCGCCCTCCGATTGGAACCCAGGTGAATGACCGACCTCTCGGTGCCCCCTGGCTCAGCCCGCAGCCCCTACAGCACTGCCCAGCGCACTGTGTGGGCTCCGTGAGTGTTTGGGGACAGGTGCATCCTCTCTGGTCCACACAGGGCTTGTTCCTGCTCCGGCTCCTGGTTTGGGGCATCTCTCCAGCCTCCCCCACCTCCTACACGCAGTGGACAGCACCAGGGAGAAGCAGAGGTGCCCACTGAGCCCTGGAGGCTCACTCGGCCAGGTGGTGTCCAGAGGCCTCGGTGTGACCCCTGGTGGCCCTCATCACTGGACCTGAGTGGCAGTCATGGCAGAAGGGTGAGGCCTGTCCAGAGCCCCAGCGCTCAGAGGGTCATTTAAAGTGGCATCCAGGACAGCAAAAGTAGGCTTCAAATCAGCACACATTTTTGCAAGACCCTGTACGGGGTTGGGGGGAGGTGGGGCCATCACGGCACCTTCTCCACAATTTGCTCTGAGTCTATGGGCCGCCTGACCCCCCGCAGGTGCCCGGAAGTGGTTTGGATCCTCACCGAGGGTCTCCCGAAGGCCACGTGGTGCTCCCACAAACATGTGATGGAGAACAAAGAGTGAGCTACGCGTCCAGTGGCAGAGAGCTAAGGGGAAATCGGCAGGCGCCAAAGCCCAGAACTTCTGCCGGGTGGGGTGTGCCGCGGGGACACTCGCTACTGAGCAACTCACACCCCCGAACACGGCCAGTGTGGGCCATGAGCTATGTCTGTGGAGGTGGCAGTAGCCAGGTGATGACAAATGGTGCTCACAACGGCAGGAAAGGGGAACCATCTCCCCAGAAGGGCCCTGGAGGCCACAGCTCTGAAGTAACAACGCCCGCCCCCACCACAGTCTGCGGAGGACAGGAGCCCACTGACCAGCACTCCCACGTGGCAGAGCTGGACACCAGAGTCCCTCTGTCTTTCTGTCCCTGTGCCCACGGGCCGCCCAGCAAAGCTCACTCACCTTCTGCGACCCTGACGTAGAGCTCTTGAGCGAGCCCCGCTTGAAAGAGCTGCTCATCTTCCTCTGGGAACCCATGACTCTGCCTCTTGCGACCCTGGGTAGGGAGAGACAGAGCCCCCACAGGGGAGATCCCCCTGAGCCGGGTGAGGTGGTCCAGAGCCTGGGATGAGGCCAGCAGTCGCAGCTGGGTCAGCCCAGGAGGAGTTGGGCTGACCTCTGGTGCCCGACTCCCGTCCCCGCCGTGCTCTGGGTCCTTCTATAACATCTGTAATCAGCCTTAATCCCTCTATCCCCCCAAGGTTTATAGGGGGCAGATTTAGCAAATGGCAATTGAAAGTAAATCTACTTTGAGAAAGTGGTGGCTGCCGAGAGTGGTCAAATGGGAGAATTTGGGTCTCTAGAAAGGCACCTCTCCAGGGTGGAGAGCCCCCGCAGCTGGTGCCTAGCCCCTTGGTGCCATTATTAGGGGCTCTCCCGAAATGTTCTTTTGAAGAGTGGTCCTGGCTGGTGAGGCCAGAGAGGAAGCTATGGCATGGGCCTGGTGTGTCATGAGCCAGTATGTGTGTGTGTGTATGCGTGTGTGTGTGTGTGTAAACATATATATAATTTCTTAAACTTTATTTTCAGAGTCAGGGGAACGGAGGGAAGAGAGAGACAAACAGTGATCAGTTACCTCTCATACACCCCCTACTGGGGACCTGGCCCACAACCCAGGCATGTGCCCAGACTGGGAATCGAACCTGCGCCCCTTTGGTTTGTGGGATAATGCCCAACCCACTGAGCCACACCAGTCAGGACTGTATCTATATTTTTTTTATAAAATCAAATTTGTATTTTATAAATAAAGCGTGGCTGCCAAGGTTCCTAGAGCTGTCTGAGGACCCAGTTCTGGGCATTTCACACCCACCTGTGCCCTGCATTCAGAAAGGACACTTTTCCTTAGCTCTGTACCTGGTGTTCCCACATCCAGAAACCTTATAATTTGACCTCTCCAGGCTGCAAACTCTGAACTCCATCAGGACAGGTGAGGGAAGTCACCTGTTGGTGAAGGAGCTTCTCTGGAGATTTAATGGGTTATTAGGCCAACTTGCAGCTATTTCTGCTTCATTTGTCCCCCAGAGCTTCGGGTGCCTCCAGACTGGACTTACCTGGGGTCAGGAGGTGCAGTTCAGCTTGGTGTCACTAGCTTCCTGCTGAAGGAAGTTAGGTTTCAGCTCTTCCTGCTCTGCTGAGTCAAGGCCTAAGTCAACCCATCTGCCCCCCAGACACGTCTCTTCTGTCTCCACCTCCTTGCTTCGAGACCCTTACTTATGTTTGTTTTAGGTGAGCTCAGGCAAATAAGAAATTGGGGGATACATAGCGTGTTTATTTAGAGTTTTCTTTCTTTCTTTAAGAGTTTTATGTCACCTTTGCCAGTGTGACTCAGTGGGTTGGGAATCATCCCACAAAGCAAAAGGTTACCGGTTTGATGCCCGGTCAGGGCACGTGCCTGGGTTGTGGGTTCTGGCCCCAATTGGTTGGGGTGTGTGCGAGAGGCAACCAGCCGATCGATGTTTCCCTCTCACATCGATGTGTCTCTCCCTCTCTTTTTCTCTCCCCTTCCTTCTCTCTAAATATAAATACATAAACCCTTTTTTAAAAAGTACTTTATCTTGCCCTGGCTGGTGTGGCTCAGTGGATTGAGCACCGGCCTGTGAACCAAAAAGTTGCTGGTTTGATTCCCAGTCAGGGCACATGCCTGGGTTGCGGGCCAGGTCCCCAGTAGGGGCCGCATGAAAAGCAACCACATATTGATGTTTTTCTCCCTCTCTTTCTCCCTCCCTTCCCCTCTCTCTAAAAATAAATAAATAAAATCTTCAAAAATAAGAATAAAAAGTACTTTATCTCTACCCTGGGGTGGGTGGGACAAATACCAAGGGTGAGACAGAGGAATTTGGATGGAGACCATCCCACATAAGGGACTTTGGTGGCTCAGGGGATGCAAGACTGTGAAGTCTTCAGGGGCCATGAAGGCCATACTTTTTGGAATAATCCTTCATTCTCCATCCCAGTTGGCCGGACTGGTTAACCAAACATTCTGGTTCTTGGAGATTTCACACACATACCGGCTATGACTCTATTGCCCTTCGACCCGACACAACAGTCAGCTTTACTGACACCAATGCAGGTCTGCACGTGGTTTGGAAGGCACTGTCCCAACAGTCGCCTCTGTTGACTCACTGGATGTCAGTACTGACCGTATCCTCTGGTCTGATATGGAGCTGGAAGTCCCCCCCCGCCCGCCCCCACACCAGTCTCCATCACGACACTGGGGGCCATCACTTCAGCTCACTGGGAAGATGTCACCGGGTCTCTGTTTCCAAGAATCGTTGTTTCTCTTTCAGTTCCAGGAATCTGTGGGTTGAGCCGCTGAACTCGTAGTGGGGGAAGGAGGAGTTGATTTAGCAAGACTGAGCTCTAACGATGGATGTTATGCAGTTTTAGAAAACAGCTCAGTTTTCATTCGGAAAGACACAGTCCTTGTCCCCAGGGAGCTTGCCTTCTGCCAGGAGGAAGTGGATGTAAATGTTTTCCAGGTAGAATAAGATCGCTGCTCCAGTAGAGTTTCCTGCTAAATGCATGGTCGCCTGTTCTCTGTGTTGGAAAGACACGTGGTGCCAGCCAGGGATGGAAGATAAAGAATTCGGTGATCCATTAGTCAGGTTTGGCGTGGGTGGGCTGTGTTGCTCGGCTGTGGATTTATCATGTCTAGGGCCAGCAGGAGGCCCCCCACCCCTGATTTTCCCTAAGGACACCCATTTTACCCCTGCTGTGCCTGCCTCACCCTTTCCTCTCTGTGTCCTTCTATCTACTTTTTGCTTTCTCTTTCTGCCTCTCCATCTCTCTCCTTCTTTTCTCTCTCTTTCCTTCTGCCCCGTAAATGTGGACACATTAGTTGTCAGGATGCAGAACGGCTTCACCGGCTTGGGACCAATGATGACAAAAGACTGAAGGTAGCAGCACCCAGAGAAAGGTCAAGGCCAAGGCGAAAGCTCTGTAGGAGAGGGCTTCCTCGGACTGGGAGCAGGCTGCTTCTAACAGTGACTAGCCTGGGAACCTATTGCAAAAAAGGGACCTCGATGTCTCAGGTCACCAAACATACCATTAGAAATCGGCATGCACCACGCGTCTCCAGACTCCAAAGAGTGGGAAGAATTAACTGCACACTAAGCCCAAATGTTATTACTCTCGCCGATGGGCTTAAGCGTCGTCCTGTATTTCGGAGCACCCTAAATCAGGATTAAAGGCCAGCGTGCGGGGCCAGGTCAGAGCTGAGCCCCCAGATGGAAGCTGCAGATCATCACCTGTACCCAGGGAACAACCCGAGGGGGCAGAGGGACTTGGTCATCCCCGTGGCCCATCTGGCCACCCACCTGCCCCTGTGCGATGGGACCAGAGACAAGCGGCCTCGTCCTGAGGGTTCAAGCATATCCGCCCATTGAACTCACTTCTTGTTTGCCCAGGCAGGTGCACCTGCTTCTGGTGTGCCCACAAGTGACATCCGAGAGGCCACCCGCTTCCATGAGCATTTTATAACGCAGTGGTGGCGTGAGGAGCCACCCATGGGTGATCTCGGGGGGTGGGGCTCGAATCACTCCTGGCGCTTTATCACATCTTCCCCAGTGTCCATGCTTATCTCTGCCTTCTAGTTGCTTCCACCCCTCTCCCACCTTTGCTCCTAGAACCCAGTCCTTGTGCCAAACCGTGAGCGCCAGCCCTCGGTGAACTGAAGACTCAGGCGTCAGCTTGCCTGGAGTCCTCAGGGGCAGCTGAAGGGAAGGGATTTCCCCGGATGGGGATTCCCCCCGGTGCCTGCCTGCTGAGGTCCCCGGAGAAGGGACCCTGGGGACCCATTCCCTGATGGCCTTGCTCAGGAGCACCTTCTCTGAAGCACTTTGGACATGTTACCCCACGGCCTCTGGCGTCTCCTGCTTCTGCTGGAAAATCTGATGATCATTTTTGGGGGCACCCTCGTATATGGGATGAACCCCCTTTTTCTTGCTGCTTTTAAGATTCTCTCTCCGTCTCTGACTTTTTGACAATGTGCTTAGGACGTGCCTTGGCGTAGACCTCTTGTGAGTTATCCTAGTTAGAGCCTTTTGAGACTTTTGAATTGAAATGTTCGTTTCTTAGTTCAAATCTGGGAAGTTTGGGGCCATTATTAGTATGATGAGGATGACGATTAATCCTCACCTGAGGATATGCTCATTGATTTTTAGAGAGAAAGGAAAGGGGAGAGAGAAAGAGAAAAAAAGAGAGAGAGAGAGAAAACGTTGATATGAGAGAGAAACATTGATCGGTTGTCTCTCCCATGTGTACCAACTGGGGATCAAACCTGCAACCTGGGCATGTGTCCTGACCAGGGGTCGAACCTGCAACCTTTTGATGGACGGGACGACACTCCAACCAACGAAGCACCCGACCAGAGCCGGCCATTATTTTGTCTAATAAACTTCTGTCCCTTTTGGCTTTGCTCACTTCCCCTCGTTCTTCTTTTAGTTGCTCTGACTCTATAATTTCAAATGACCTGTCTTTTTGAGTTTGCTAATTCTTTCTTCTGCTTGATCAAGCCTGCTGTCATTTCCCTCTAGGTGACAATTTTCAACCCAGTTACTGTATTCCTCAGCTCCAGGATTTCCAGTTGCTTCCTTTTCATAGTTTCTCTTTGTTAATATTCTCATTTTGTTCATGCATGGTTTTCCTGATTTTGTTTTGTTTGCCTGAATTCTGCATTGAGTTTCAGGTAGTTATTTTGAATTTTTGTCAGTTAATTAATAGATCTCTGAGGGGGTTTGGGGTTTGTTTTTTTTTTAAGGATCAGTTTCTGGAGATTTATTTTGTTCCTTTGGGTCATGCTTCCTGGTTTCTTCGTGCACCTTGCTTTATTCTACTGCATTTTGTGCTTTTGAAACAACAGTCACCTCTCCCAGTCTTTAAGACCTTCGCCACTCAACCTGGCTAAGGATTCTGAGGGCCTTTCAAATCCTGTGTAAGGATATGTCTTTTCTGGGTCCGTGTGTGTGGTTCGCTCATTAGATAGGTTTGCTCGTTTCTTTTTTGGGAGCTTGTAGTCTTTCTCCCTCTGGTGTCAGCCTGTAGCACTGCAGGTTCTCCGGAGCTACAGTGAACAGCTGAGCTTTTAGCTCTGTGGCCCCCAGGTATCTGAGGTATGCTGGTCCCATCAGTGTTGTGAGTCAGGCAAGACAGAACCAGCCCTACCCCACACCCCCCAAAAATAAAAAAGCCAGAACATTGGAGACTAGTTTCACTCTTCTCTTTCCCTCCCAAAGGAGAAGCTGCACGTTGGGCACTTTTGTTTTGATAGCGAGCTGTGCCGGCTTGGAGGTGGGGTCAGTGTGGTTTCATGGAAATGGCTTTTCTTACTTGTTTCGGTGCAACTGTTCTCACTGATTTTGAAAGAGAGAGAAAAAGAGAAGGAGAGAAGGAAACATCGATTTGTTGTCCCACTTATTCATGCACTCATTGGTTGATTCTTGTATGTGCCCTGACTGAGGATCGAACCCACAAGCTTGGTGTATCAAGATGACGCTCTAACCAACTGAGCTACCTGACCAGGGCCCAGTGCAACTGTTCTTAGTTTTCCACTTGGTTAGGGTGCTGGGACTTCCCAACTGCCAGGGGCCATACCTCCTGGTGGTCTTGTGACAGATAGTTGTTTATAACTGATGCTGTCACTATCGTCAGCTTGATATTTATCTCAGTTGTGATGCCATTCCTGCTGTTATTAACACAAATATTTATGGGTACATTTTAAGGAACGCAGATAGCCATAACTGGAAGGCTTCGATTGGCTTGCTAAGGACAGGGAGGTTGGTCCAAGGCCTCAGCGTGACACTTTGACGTGGAACAAAGCCCGGGGCACAGACCCAGACCCAGAGATGGAGTTGGCTTTGTTCACCTCTGCATGTGAACGTCACTACACAAATGACAGCACCTGAGAGATGAGAGTCAGGGAAGCCTGAATGGGGCTGATCCGGTGACAACATAAATGACAATAAAATCTTAGTGGAGGTGTGACTGCTCGGACCAAAGTGAGGGGAATTGTTAAACTGGCCTAGTTTCTGAAAAGTCCCCTCCCCTTTGCTAATTAGAAATAAGGATCCTGACGCCAGCCTCTCTCCTTCTCTGTATTAAAGGTTGGTAGTTAATTTTGTGGCTGTGATAATGGAATTGTGGTTATGTTACAAAGGGGTGGAGGGGTTTACCATTTAAAAAAAAAAAAGGAAATCTTACCCTTGGCGACAGCATGGGTGGACCTGGGGGGTATGGTACTACGTGAAATAAGTCAGTCAAAGACAAATGGCAGATGAGTTCACTATATGTAGAATCTAAAGAATAATATAAACAAACCCACAAAACAGAAACAGACTCACAGACACGGAGAACAGACTGATGGCTGCCAGAGGGGGTTAGGGGAACGAGGTGAAAACTGCGAAGGGATTGAGAAGTACAGACTGGTAGTTACACATGGTCACAGGGACGTAAAGTACAGAGCAGGGAACAGAGTCAATAATATTGTCATCACTGTGGATGGTGCCAGGTGGGTACTGGAAAGATGAGGAGAAACGCTTCCCAGTGTATGATTGTCTAACCACTATGCCGTCCACCTGGCACTCGCACAAAATAATATCAAATATAAACTGCAATTGAAAAAAATTTTAACAATAAAAAGGGGGCTTAAGTTTTAGGAATATACTCTTGGGGTAGGTTGCCGCAGTAATGGTCCCCAGCGAGTTATTGCCTCGGTTTTGAAGTCCTTGTACATTTCCATCATCCTCCCCCATTGATTCTGGGCGTGGCTACATGACTTGTTTTGGCACAGGGGACATCAGCAAACAAGACACAAGCAGAGGCTTGCGAAGCCTTTGCACCTTGGGGTGGGGGCGGGCCCTCCCCTGCCACAGGGAACTCACGGAATGCCGGCACCATGGGAGCAAGCCCCAGCTAGCCTACTGGAAAGGCAGGTGGCGAGGTGAGGCCCCTGGTCAACTGCCAGACATGTGAGTGAGGCCGTCGAGACTGTCCGGCCCCAACAAAGTCACCAGCTCACTATACCTGCGTGAGACAGCCAGACCAAACCTACAGAGGAACCAACCCTTCCCAACCCAAATTGTTTGCAGCAACTAGACAACAGCCATAGATGAGGAATATAATTCTGAAATATTTACAGATGAACTTACTGATGTTTAGGGATTTATTTCAGAAATAGCCAGGGGCCCTGGCCTGTGTGGCTCAGTAGGTTGGAGTGTTGTCCCGTAAACAAAGGGTCACAGGTTCGATTCCCAGTCAGGGTATGTGCCTAGGTTGTGGGTTTGGTCCATTGGGGTGCCTACGAGATGCAATGGATTGATATTTCTCTCCCTCTCCCTCGCCCTCCTTTCTCTCTAAAATCAACAAGCATGTCCTTGGATGTGGATTAAAAAGAAAAAGAAAAAAAAGCCCAGGGGTGAGGTGAGTGGAGTTACAGATGAACAAGATGGGGTATATAATAATAGTTATTAACGCTGGTGAGAAGTACATGAAGGCTCATTGTACTGTTGTCTCTGTATTTGGTTGTACTTTACACGGAAAATTTCCATAATAAAAAATTAAGGGAAAAGAACGGAAAGAAAGGGGAAAAGGAGAAACGGAGGAAAGGAGGAAGGAAGGAAGGAAGTTACTCCTCTGTCTATGTAAAGTAAGTGAGACCCGAGGGGGACAGTGAGTTCTGTAACTCTGCACCGCCAAGTCGTGGTCAAGTTCATTACTGAACAGACTCCTGACACCTGGGCCAGACCCTTTCCACCCCCTCATGTGACCCCCTCATGTGGTCGGAGGCAGGTAAGTTCCACAGGTGAAGCAGGCCAGGTAGGAATATTTTTTTCTCTTACTTGGGAAAACCCTTGTGGCAGGTCCAAGACATTAGTAATGGTGAGAACTTTGATGACAAATGATCTTCACTTGTTCGGATGTGTCGCTGATCTAGTTTGGGGGAAGAAAGATTTGTCCTGCCATGTGTCTGTGTTAGGCTGGGAGGACCTCCCTCCGCACCCTGCCGCTGGCAGCAAAATCCTGTTCTGTTTTCAAAGATGTGTAGTAACCATGGCAGGGTTAACGAGAACTGTGTCCCACTGTGTCCCACTGTGTCAGGACCCAGCAGCACCCAAAAGTTTTCAACTTCAGATGTATTAACGCTGCCTCTTTCCCACACATACAAAATGAGCAAAGCTTTTTATGAACCATCCCACGGGAAAATTAAACCTTGCAATTATTTGTCTATCGCCCCAGGATATGTTGGGCATCTCTGAATCAGACGTTGCTACGTAAAACCACAAGGCAGCGCCCGACCATGAACAGACATTAAAGGAGGGTTACTTCATAGAGAAAAAAAAAAAAAAAGCTTCCAGGTCTTATTATCCAACGTCGGTTTCCCTGAAACTTCTGAACCTTAGCACTCAGCCAGAGTTTACTGGGAGGAAGGAAGATTCTAGAAGGTGATAACTGGGCCTGGGACCAAAAAAAGTCCAATGAAAACAGAGCCCAACCACAACGAAATGTTTCTCACAACCATGAGGGCAGGCCTTGCTTTTCTCGAGCGGTGTTTACTGAGATCTGTGCTCGTGTTTGGCGATTTCCCTGACGTCTTGGAGCGTTAGAATCAACTTGCTGAACTTGGTTGAGGCCCTCGTTGTCACCAAGGGTAGCAAGCGACAGGAACTGGCAGCCTTGGCTTTCGCGGCAAACGGGGTGTTCAAATCCAGCTCTGTAGGTGTGCAATCCGCGTGTATCCTGAAGGTGCGGGGGAGGCCCTGGTTCTCCCTGAGCGTCACAATCAGAAGTCACATAGCCTTTTCTTATTTAATTATCATTTATTTAATATGTTACGTTTACACAACAAGGGATCTGCAGATGGGATGGTGAGGAGGTTGGGAGTCCCGGGCTGGATGGGTTTCCGATTCTTATCACTCCTGAGCCCTTGGCTGCCCGGGGTGTTGACTGGCCAAGGGCCTGCTTGGAGTGGTCTGTTTCCTGCCCCCTCGGGGCAAGGGGTGGCCCCTTGGTCTGCAGCTCTGGCAGCCCTAAAACCTGGATGCCCAGGAGAGCAGCTCCTCCTTCTTCTCTAGATGCTGAGAAACCTCACTCTTTACCCATTTCTTCTCCCAACCGTGGCTTCTCCCTACGCATTTCCCACCTTCTTTCCTCTCGTTGTGGGAGGCTTCCAAGGGACCAACTGTCCTTTGGAGTAGCCACGTGGACGGCGCATGAGCTAATGGCAGCCCTTCTATAAGCCCAGAGGGCGCGGCGTCCAAACTGGGGCCAAACAAGGCGCAATCGGACTGCCCCCGGGACCTGGGTTCAGACCAGCGGGGAAGGGGGGCGCCGCCCCAGACTCGCGTGGCGTGTCTGCTGATCGAGGCGCACACGCGGATCCGCAGGGACCGTGAGGCGGCGAAGGCAGGCTCCCTCGGAGAACCATTTCTCAAAGCTGGGCTCCGGGGGCGACTGCTGCAGCCCGAGCACCCCGAACCTCCTGCTCCCCAGACGAGAAGCTCAGCTCCCGCGCGGCGCCCGCACCCACCTCGCGGTAGGATGCGGGCTGCTCTGCGCGGCGCGACCCCGGCGACGGACAAGCGACCGGGGGACAGGCCCCGCTTCCCGGGGTGGGTGAAACCCTGGTCCAGAGGCCGAGGGGCAGGTCTTTCTAGAATGAAGGCCCGGCTCCAGCAGGAACTCCAAAGGCAGGAGAGGTCAGAGTGTTTGAGGAGACAGCAGGGCCCGTTGGGGGCCCCCTGTGTAGTTCATGGGCACACAGGGCAAGGCCAGGCCGGACAGCGCACTGCCCAGACCGCCTACACTATCTGGGGGAGATCTAGGGGTTGACCTCCGTGCTCCCTGGACCGGCCTGAGCCCCCCTCACCGTGGCCTTTGTGTGTGCAGGGACCTGGGGACAGCCCCCAGGAGCCTCCTGGGGGGGTTGGGCCGGCGCACGTGGGCAGAGGGTCAGCTGCCCGGTGCACTGCCCACAGGACAGCACGGCCACAGGAGCAGAGAGCCCAGAGGGCCGCGCAGGTGAGGACAGGGGGCGGCGGCAGTGCTCTGGGGCGGGGGACCCAGCCAGGATGTCGGAAAACTGCGGGCGATCAGGGTTGGGGCTCTGGGGTGCGGAGGCCGCGGTGGACACTAGGGGGCGGGGAGGGGTGGCCGCGCGACCCGCGAGGAGGGCGGCGCCCGCGCGGCGCGCGGAGCTGGAGAGCGCGGTGGCAGCCGTGGAGGGGAGGCCCGGGACGCAGGGTCCGGAGCCCGCGTCCCAGCTCCGGCCCCGCCGGCAGGCTCGGGGGCAAGACGGGGGCACTGATCGTGGCCCGCGCGAGACGCCCACAGTTCCCACTCCCGCGCCCAGGGAGGCCCGGGGCCCCGCCCGGAGCCTAGCGGCCGCCACCGCGCCCCGCGCTGACCCACTTTCCCGGCCGCCGGCCCAGCCCCCGGCCGAGAAGCAACGGCGCCCCGCAGGTGCCCGCACCTGGGGCCCACCCAAGGGGCGCGGGCCGCCCACGACCCCTGCCGCCGCCACCGGGGTGTGGGCCTTGGCTTCCGGGGCGGGGGCGAGGGAGAGAACAAACGGAGCAGAGAGGGGAGCAGGCGACAGAGAAAGGGGGAGGGAGGGAGGACAGATGGGGAGAAAGAAAGGCGAGGGGCGGGGGAGGCGCAGGCGGAGGGAGCCCGAGACCGCACTCCCGCCCCTTCCTGGGCCCTAGGCCGCCCCAGAGCTGATGTCGAAATGGGTGAAGGGTGCTTCTGCCTCCCAGGCCTCAGGGGTCCAGGGCCCAAACTGCCACCAGGAACCCCCCTTGTGCCTGATCCCCACCCCGCCGCCCACTCTGTCATCAGGCCCCGCGTCTCTCCACCGCGACAAGGCCGCTGTTTTTCCTCTGGGCTAGGTTAATGGATCCTGGCCCTTCCCCAAGGCAGTGCGTTTGTGGATGAGACAGACCATTGTGCACGAATGACTGTCTGTTTGAGGCCTTCTGGCCCCAGGACCTGGTGGAGCAAAGCGGGTGGCTGGTTGGGGGGTGAGGTATGGGGAACGTGACCACTACCTGTCACCTAGGGAGTTCTCTGATGCACTGTCTGCATCTCAGGTGGGACCTGGGAGAGCCCTGGCGAGGCGTGTGCAGAGTTCTGGGCACACAGGGCCAGGCATGGATGCATGCGACTATGCCGTGTACAGAAATGGGGTCTGACTACTGTCAGAAGAGCTAGCGGGTAGCGAGGGTTCATGCACTGCCGAGCCTGGCCTGAGCACTTTCCACGTCTGAACTCGTTCAGCGTTCACGAACCTCTGTGAGTTCTATTAGCTCTCCAGCCGTGGTTCAGCCAAACCTCTCGGAGCTCAGAGAGGTTAGGCAACTGCCCAGGACCACACAGCGACCACATGGGGACTGGAGCCTGGCCCCAGAGCCTGCGAGTGAACATAGTTGGGAACTTTCCCACCTTCCCGTGCGTGGAGTTCCACCAATTGCTTTCCTGCTAAGAATATGTTCTTTTCTGCACAGATGGGAGACCTAGACATGGAACTGCTAGCTCTGTGCATTTGAGATTTCGAGATAGAAGCAAAACCCTGTAAAACAGTGTGGTCTTGCACCCAGCCTGCAGGTCCAAGCTCCACACTCAAGACACACACACACACACACACGCACACACACACTCGGTCCCCTTCAGGCCAGGGGGTGGGGACTAGGGGCACCCTTAACCAACGGGAAGAGGCCCACCCCGGCCCTGGAAATTGGTGTGGTGGCATTGCGGCAGAGAAGCCCAGGGTACTGCGCTTCCAGCGACAGCTCTGGAAGACAGCGTGCGGGGCTGGTGCTAGTGCCATTGCCTGGGCGTGGCCCGTTCCGCTGTGGCATCTGTGTGCCCTGGTGGTTGCTGTCTGAGCAAGCCTTGCTGGCCCATTTCTCTACTATCCTCAAGATTCTTAGAGTGTCTTCCCACATGAAGTCCCACCGAAATGCTCAGAGGATACTCATTATACTTATTTCGATGTTCCCTTGAGATTCCTGCATTACTCTGTTTTCTCCAGGGTTCTGTCTGGTTGTCCCTTGGCCAGATGTTGGCTTCCTCCAAATGTGTGGCGATTCTTGGTCGTCTGATCCCATTTGTAAATGGGTGTCAGGACGGTGTTTCTCAAAGTGTGGTCTGTGGGCCCCCGGGAATCCTGGGACTCTATCAGGGAGTCCACAGATTCAAAGTTATTTAATAGGAATACAAGGATGTTCTCCTCTCATGGTTGTTTAACAGAGTTTTCCAGAGTCTGCATAATGTGGGTTATCATCGCAGATTGAAATAGAAGCAGATGTGAGAAACCAGCTGTCTGGTAAGCCAGACATTGGCAAGGTTTAAAAAAATATAAAGCATTGTCGCTCTTCTTACTAAATGAACTATTTTTAGAAAAAGATAGCTATTTTCATAAATGTTATTTGTGTTAACAAGGACTGGCTCGATTATCATTTTAAAACAAATGCAAACATATTTAAGATGGTTCTCCGTGTTAACTTGTATTACAGTAAATATTGGTAGGTTTACCCGTATAAATAAAAGTTCTCTGGCCCTGGCCGGGCGGTGGCTCAGTTGGTGGGAGTGTTGTCCTGTACACCGAAAGGTTGCGGGTTTGATTCTCGGTCAGGGCACGTACCTGGGTGGTGGGTTCGCGTGCCGGTTGGGATGGGTGCAGACGGGGAGGCAACTGATCCGCGTTTCTCTCTCACATCGATGTCTCTCTCTCACTTTGGGCTTAATCGAGATGAGAATGTGCCTCTCTGTGTTTCGATCCACGCTCTTGGGGAAAAGCAGGCTTGCGCGGCCTAAGTACCAGGCGCGGCGTAGAGAGGGAGAGTCGGAGAAGGAGGGGGCACCTGGGGACCGAGTAGGGGAGGCTGTGGGCGGCTTTGGAGCTTGGGGAACATTACCTCCTCCCCTGCCTTGGGCCTTACTGGCTGATGACATCCAGTGGGTCATGGTGACCTTCTTAGGAAAAGGAAGCCCCTTAAAGATTCAGTCTCGGAGCTTCAGCAGGCCATGGAGCAAATTATGGAGGGAAACTTAGGTTGGCTCACGTTTTTAAATTTTTTTTTTTACTCCATTGATTTGAGAGAGAGAGAAACATCTCTTTGTGGTTCCACTTATTGATGCACTCAGCGGTTGATTCTTGTATGTGCCCTGACTGGGGATCGAACCTGCAACCTTGGCATGAACCAACTGAGCCACACAGCCAAGGCAGTTCATATCTTATTTAAAAGAAAGTAGTTCCCGCCGGAAGCAGGGGCTGAGCCTTTACAAACTGGCAGAGCCCAAGCAAACCCTGCTCAGCATCGCTGGAAAGTCTGGCCACGCCCTCCAGATCCGGGAAGGCTTTCTTCTCCCTGTCCAAGGACCCTGTTTTGCCTTTTTTTTTTTAGATACAAATGTTTATTTGGTCTGACTTTGAAATGCATTGGTGCAGCTGAAATAATTTCAGGCAGCCTTGAAAGAGGCGACCACTTCCTGACCTGAATGGGAATCCTTGAGTGGGGCCACGGAGGAACAGGTGGGGCACCTGAGGGGTCGCCCCTGGCCCTTCCGCACCAGGCCTCCCGGGCAGGCTAACGGGCTGGGCCCCAGCGTCCTGTGCGAGTGGGCGCTTCTGTGATGACAGTGACAAGGGACCAGCGTTGGTCATGGACCTGGTTCGTGCTCATCACCAGTCCTGGGAGAGGAGGAAGGGACTCACTTTTGGGGGGTTAACAGATACAATTTGACTTTTTACCCCAAACCCTATGGCATCCCCCAGAGGGAGAGGGGACACATCAGGACCTGTGATGCAGGTATGTCCTGGAGGTACAGGGCATCCTGAAACCTGTGCCCAAGGGAGAACCCACCAGCATCGCTGTGAGAATTGAATCAGTAAAATGTCTAGGAAAAAAATTGTAATCTTGGGGGGAGGGGTGATTTTTTTATTATATTGCAAAACCCCAAGGCCATAAATAACATAATTGATTTCTCCTGCCAGCGAAGAGCCACATATTTCCGCATGGCAGGAAACATCCCAATTAAAGTAAAAAGGCCAATGATAAACTTGAGAATAAAATTATGGCACATCCTTAAAATGGAATTATCATGAAGTCAGCCCAATGAACAAGGTGTATTTCCGCCCATGAGAACAGTGTTACATGCGTAATAATATAGGTAATTTATGTCATGGGCAAAGGGCGGCTATAAATCAGTAAGAAAAAAAGTCCACCTCTGAATCAGAAATGGGGCCATGGATAGAAATCTTTCACAACAGACGGAAAGGCCTTTAAATATTTGACACTATGCTTAATCTCACTCACAGTAAGAGGCATGCAAACCGAAACATCAGTGAAACCCCACTTGACACCTATCGGACTGGCAGAGTTCCCGCCTCTGATAACAGCCGTGCATATGTGACAAGCTCCGTGGGGGAGGCCGGGCACATCTGTCTGAGTCACAAAGCGTGGTGGTCCCACGTTAGCAGTTTGTCCCATGGCGATCTCGCACACGTGTGTAAGCAAGGTCATTTATCGCCAAGGTTCATGGGAACATTGAGTGTGACTGCAAAGGGGCGGGAGCAGCTTAAATACTATTAATAGTATTTAACATTAATTATACAAAGTACCATGCAGCATTAGTGTGAAATTAACCATTAGGTGATTTCTTTTTTAAAGGTGTACTTTTTTTTTTCTCATTCAAGGGAGCGAGAGAGAAACATTGATGCAAAAGAGAAACAGAAGAAACATCGATGAGGTGCCTCCTGCCATGTCCTGAATGGCGACTGAACCTACCACCTAGATATGTGCCCTGACCGGGAATTGAACCAGTGACCTTTCAGCTATGGGCTGACACTCCAACCAACTGAGCAGCACTGGCCAGGGCATCCCAGCTCCACTTTTGCTTGTTGCTGGCTGAGCAGGGGTTGGGGGGGCACCTTGCCACTCCCCAGTGGCCCTCCCTCCCTTAGAGTCCCACCCCCAGACTCCACTTCTGCCTCCTCTGCCCCCCCACCCCACCGACTGGGAAGCTAAGGGCCCTGCAGTCCCCTCCTGTACTATCCCCTTAGGAGAAGGAGGGGACTGCCCTAACAAATGCTTTCTCCCCACTATAGGATCCACATTAGGTTTGTATTTTTCTAAAGAAACTTCCAACAGTGCCCAGATCATCCAACGAAACGCCCCAAAGCTCCATGGTCCTCTGAAATGCGTGTGCCCACTGACTGTGTCACCCACACAGGGAACAGCAGTGGGAACGCATGGGTCCTGTCCACGTGTCTGGCTGTGCAGTCCGTGGTCTATCAGGGCTCGGGGCATTTGAGGCTGCGGGCAAGTCTTCCTGCCCCAGCAGACAGCGCTGGCCAGGGGCAAGAGATAAGCCAGCCAAGATCACAGCAGCCCCCTCCCCTGGCTTTCCTTGTCACCGTCTCCTGCACTTCCCCTCTCTCAGGAGGCCCCTTGAGGTCCAAGGAATAAGCCCCCAACACTTTCCCCTGCGCGGGAAGCTCCCATCCTCCTCAGTCTGCAGATCACTCTGACTAAGTCAGACCTGGTTGCGAAGGTGGGTGCAAGTCATTTGGAAACTAGGTGGGCAGATGGCAGAGCCTGCTCAACCCTCTTTCCAGCTGCCATTAGCCGTTTGTCATTCGTACGTGTCTCAGGTGACATCGTGTATGATTTCCATTGTTATCTTGCACCTGCGCGCGTTTCTGTCCGTGGGCGTGGAGGCAGGGGCTGAGCAGAGCCGCCGCGGGGCTCCGAGACAGCCAAGTGCCTGCGTCCCTCTCTCGGGCGCGCACTCAGCTGGGGACGGTCCTGCGTGGATGGGCAGGGTCCGGGAGCGCGCGCAGGGGACAGCTTTCTGTGTCTCTGCATACTCAGCACAAGTATCACACGTCATCCTCGGCTTGGGTGGGAAAAACAGAGTATGCGGTGGGGGTCAGAACTCACCTGACGGTGATGGTACCACCTTGAACCCATTTCTTCCTCGAAGTCACCCCAGAGGTAGGGAAGGGAACATTGTCGCTTCCATTTCCTCAATGAGTAGATGGAGAAAAGAGAGGGGTGGGACAGAGGGGAGGGAGGCTGAGGACCTGCGGGGGGCAGGGGGCGGAGAGTACACTCCCAGGGGTCAGGCCTACTGGTTCATTAGGTGGAACCCAGGAGGCGGACCATGGGAGGGAGCTGGCCCTCCAGGGGGTAGAGGT